>VMDR010004537.1:0-59209 GCA_007922815.1 Macrotus californicus
GAACTGGCGACCCTTTGGTTCGCAGCCTGAGCTCAATCCACTGAGCCACACCAGCCAGGGCAATATCTATTATTTTTAATCTAAAGAAAATATGACAAGATACTGACAGTTGATGGAGCAGAGTAGCAAATAGCAGGCGAGGGTACACCAGGGTCTGCAACCTACTTCTCTGTGCATTTCTATGTAGTGAACACGTGTTTCTAAGTTAGACCCAGATTCAATAATTACCGTATTTCCTATGTTAAATAATACAAAGCGGAGCAACGAGTTAATTTTTTTTCTAGTGCAAATAAACAGGTATATGCCATAAACTGTAATCTATTCTTTACTAAAATGTGGTTCTGGACAATGGGTATAATTTTCTAATTTTTTTTTCAGTAAGCAAAGATTCATCTCCAAATTCCATAAAGGAAAGAAAGAAAAAACTGAAGTTTCAGCTTCGAGATGATAAACTAAATCAGGGCCACTGTCTTCTCCTTCCGCATGACAAATCCATAAAATTAGTAGCAAAATCTTTAATAATAGATACACACTTATGTTCAGAATAAGAAACTCTCGGCCACAAAAACATGAGGAATTCCTAAAAGACAAAAAAAGAGGGACAGAAAGACCTGAAAAACTGCAGAAGGTTGCCTTTGGCCAGAATAAAAAAACAACGCAGGTGTACCTCACCAAAAAATAAAATAAAATAAATAGTGGCAAAACAGATGTTTCATGCTCGTGGTAGAAACCCAGAGGCAGAGAAGGCCTGGCTCAGTGGTGACCAATCAGGACGTCGTCACAGAACACAGATACAGCCCTGCCGTTCCACCACCAGCCCCAGAGGGCCAAGCAGCAGCAGGAAGGTGACCGCCTCCAGGGACAGGCAGGGACTGCGGGTGCTCAGTTAAGAGGGGCCAGTGCTGTCCCAAACAGTCCCAAACCGACAGCTGGTGGGGAGGGAACAGGTTCCCCCACGCCCTGAAGATCAGCCCCCAAGGTACCCCTCTCAGTAGCAGCAGCGGTGTTTTCCCCTCATTTCCACAAATGCCCTGCGAGAACAGCAGACGGTTACTCGGGACCCTCGGCTAAACACGCGTGCACAACGATGGGTCACCAAACACCAATACCACGAGGACAAACGTAGCCAACAGGAGAGCTAATTCACAGGAAAGAGTTAGTAGAGCAGCTAGGACAGGATTTTCTATCCAATGATTACTTCATACTCAGAAAAATATAAAGGCAGCCCATTCATTAAATAAAAAGAGTAAGTTATGAAAAGCACCTCTTTATTTAGCTATAATTGACAGTAACATTATATTAGTTTCAGATGTGCAACATAAGGATTCAATAGTTGTATTTATTGCAAAATGATCACCACAATAAGGGTAATATTCATCACTGTTCATAGTTACAACTTCTTTTCTTATGATAAGATTTTTTTAAGATTTTATTTATTTATTTTTAGAGAGAGGGTAAGGGAGGGAGAAAGAGGGAGAGAAACATCAGTGTGTGGTTGCCTCTCACGTGCCCCCTACTGGGGACCTGGCCTGTAACCCAGGCATGTGCCCTGCCTGGGAATTGAACCTGCAACCCTTTGGTCTGCAGGCTGGTTCTCAATCCACTGAGCCACACCAGCCAGGGCTGTGATAAGATTTTTAAGATCTATTCTCAGCAGTTTTCAAATACGCAAACAGTATTCTTAACGACGGTCACCATGCTGTACATTACATCCCCATTGCACCAATCTTAATAAAATTGAACTGCTGCTTAATTAAAGGGCTAAGGTGCAGAATGGACAATCTAAAAAAGGCACCAAGGAGTAGAAAGAGAAACTGCAGAAGAAAATTAGTGAGGAAGAAGTGAGGGAAAGAAAAATAAACACTAAACATCTCCCACGACTGAAGGTAAAATGTGTGTCTGCAGAGTGAAAGGGCCCACTGACTGTTAAATCGCACACTCACACGCATGCACACGCGTGTGCGCACAGCAGCCCCGCCAGATGCAGAAACATGCTGTCGAGCCTCTACGATGAGAACACTTGCTCCTGCGCACTGCGTGTCTACACAGAGAGACCAACGGGACAGAAGAGAAAAATCCAGAAAAGTGAAGATGTAGTTTACGTGAAGGCGGCATCTCAAATCAGTGGGGGAGAGAGGGGCTCTGGGGAGACATGGGGAAGATGAAACTGGGTGAGTGAGTTGCTCACACTCAAGCCCCACTTAGAAATAAACCATGGGGACCATCCAGCATGGCTGAGAAAAATGAGGAAGACATTCCTCACTGTGACTCAACATCCAGAAGCAATTAAAGAAAAGAGCCATAAATGTGAGTACAAGTCAAACTTCCATAGGACAAAAAATAAAATTAATAGCTCCTGGTATTAACTAACCAATGATAATAAGAAGTAGGACACAAAATACAGTGTCATAATGACCTTAGAAACCTAGTAAGAAATGTGCAAGAAATAGTATAAGACTTAACTAAAGGACAATAAAATTGACCTACCCGGAGAGAGAAACCATTTTTGACAATGGAAAGGTTTATTGTAACAATATTGCCCATTCTCTCTCAAATAGTCTGTAAATTCAATGTAGTCACAATTCTAACTCCAAGATTTTTTCAAGGAATTTTGTAAGGTGATTCTAGAATGCGTATGAAGATGTAAACATAAAAATGATGCAGCCACTTTGGAAGGAAATCGGGTGGCTTCTTCCAAAACGGCAGCAGTTTCTTACCAAACAACCCAAGCAGTTGCAGTCCCTCCTTGGTATTAACCGAGAAGACTCGAAAACCTCCGTGCACACACACACAACCTGCACACACAGGCTGATAGCCACCTCACTGGTGATTGCCGAACCTTGGAAGCAACAGGACGCCCTTCAGTAGGTGGACGGATAAATAAACTGTGGTGCATCCACTGAATGTTGCTCAGTGCAAAAAAGAAATGAGCCATTGGCCATGAGAAGATGCGGAGGAAACTTCAATGCCAATAACTAAGTGAAAGAAAAGGCTACATACCATATGATTCCAACCGTATGGCATTCTGGAAGAGGCAAAATTATGGAGACAGTAAAAAGATCGGTGGTTGCTGGGGGTCAAGAGAGAGGGAGAGATGAGTAGGCAGAGCACAGAGGAATCTTTCAGGCGGTGAAGCTCCTCTATATGGTGCTGCGATGGTAGCTGTATGTCGTTATAGATTTGTCCAAACCCATCAACCACATAACACCAAGAGCGAGCCCTAACATACGCTGTAGACTTTGGATGACAATGATGTGCCAGTGCCGGTTCATCTGCTGTAACAAATGCACCGCTCTGGAGAGGGGTGCCCGTAATGGGGGAGGCTGTGCAGGGATGGGGAGGGGCACAGGGAGCACATGGGGGATCTCTGTACCTTCCTCTCCATTTTGCTGTGAACCAAAAATTGCTCTAAAAATATTAATCAATAAATATTTTTTAAATTGCTTAAGTGTAAATATTTAAAAGTACTAAAAACAAGTTGGAAAAAGAAAGGAAGAGGAGTTTGCCCTACCAAATATCTAAACATGTATAACTAAGGGGTTAATACTGTTTACACTCGAGTAAGGATAGACCAGAAGGACATAATTAAGAGCTCAGAAATAGACCCATGTGTATATAGGAGCATTTCAAATCAGTGGGAGGAAATTGGACATTTTAGCAATGGTATTGAGTCAATTGATTCTCCATTTGGGGAACAAATAAATTACATTATGTTCCTAAATAGCATTCTCAAAAATAAATTCCGGAGAGATCTACATATTCCAAAAAAGTCAAACCTTTGGAAGAAAATGTGAAATTAGAGAAAATCTTCCTAAACAAACCACAACCAGATATACACATAAACTGAAAAGATAAATCTGAATAAAGAAAGGTGTGGGAGTGTGAAAGCAGAAACAAAGCAAACAGCACGAAAAGTCACACCACGCACAGAAAGGACGCTAACTCACAGCTAATGAAGTTTCCAGCCTACACAAAGATCTCCTGGGAAGAAGATGACCCAACAGAAAAATTGCATAGCCAGGTAACTTATTAAAGAGAAAAACCAGGTAGACAATAACATAAAAATACGTCAGCTGTCCCTCACTTCTTCCAGCTTCTGGCGACTACCGGCGTTCCTTGGCTTGTGGCGGCATCATTTCTGTCTCTGCCTGTCTGGTCCCACTGCCCCCTCTTTTTCTGTGTGCTATCTCCCTCTGCCTCCCTCTCATGAGGATCCTGGGGTTGCACTTAGGGCACCCCCAGGTACCAGGATACCCTCCCTACCTCAAGATCCCCAATTTAATCACGTTGTGTGTCTTAGAAAGTAATGTTCATCCTTTTGTCACATCAGGTAATGTTGACAGTTTCCAAAGATTAGGATGTGATTACCTTCGTGGGAGGGAGGGACGTTATTTGACGTACCACAGGCTAGTCAGCCCCGGTTTCCCTGGTGTAGAGCAGGGTTCATAGTAACCACCCCACAGGGTCGTCATGGTCATGGAATGAATGAGTCAGACAATGGAAAGCACTCGGAACAGTGCCTGGCACGCAGTCACTGCTCAGGAAATAGCACCTGCCGCCACCAGCAGGAACGGGGCAGTGCGGGCGCATTCATAAAGCCAGCCCCAAAAAGCCCAAACAAAAAAAAAAGAAAAGCCTGCTTTGAAAAATTCAACTCCACTAACATTTAAATTATCTACATAATAAAGACCTCTATGTATAAAGTAAAAAGGTAAACTTTACACTGGAAGATATTGGCAATGCATGAGTGAAAGATTAGAATCTATAATTATAAAGAATTCCTACAAATCAGTAAGAAAAAGGCAACCCTATTAAAAAAAATAGGCAACAGATTTAAACAGGTGATGCACAGAGAGGAAAAATAAATGGCCGATAAGCATGGGGCGGTGTTTATTTGACCTCACTAGTCATCAGGAAAACACGTTTAAACTGCGGTGAGACACCATTCACTGCTGTTAGGTTGGCAAGACATAAAAGAGTCTAACAGTGAGCCAGTTCTCGGCGAAGGTGAGAGCCACGGTGGGAGAATAGATGGGGACCCCCGATTCGAGGTCCAATCTCAGCAGTGTTTACGCCACACTTCATCAGTCCAAGAGCACTGATTATGAGATGCATCGATACTTTATGCGCCAATAAAAGAATAACACTGTGAGATCATTGTAAGACATCGAGAATTTCAGAGACGTTAAAATGAGAAAAAGGTGCATCTCAGACTGCAAAGCACAGTAATAGAGGAAAACATTGGAAACAACCTAAATGTTTATTCATCACAGAAATGGCTCCATAAAATGTGCTATACATTCACACTATGAAATTCTTATAGCAGTTCAAAGAAATAGATCACCAAAAAAAAAGGTATTACTGGGTGGAAAGAGCAAGATGCAGAATCATATCCAACAGTGTAACACTTATGTTCTCTCTCACACACGCACACACACACACACACACACAATCACGCCAAACCAGTAAAAACTACCTTTTGTGGTGGAGAGATTGTGTCAATGCCTCCATTGCCCACACTTGCCTGAATTCTGCCCTTTTGTATTGCCTGCCCACACTGGCTCCGGGCTGGGCTCTGTGACTTGCTGTGGCCAATGGGGCAGCAGAAAACTGGACACCCGCAAAAGCGTGAATGAACAGTGTTGCCTTACACACCCTCTCAGCCACACCACAGGGAGCCTAGGAATAGTCGAAGGGCAGAATGAGCGGAAGACAGTGAAGTCGCCCCAGCCCAGGCCACCCAGACCACGGCCAACCTGCCCGGTGGCCACCAGGGCGTCCCCAGTCAGCTGGACTGCTCAGGCATCTGTGAGCTCACGAGTACACAGTGGTACAAAGCTCCTAAGTGTGGGAGTGATAGGTGAAGAAGCAGGATGGTGTTCAAAGGGCACTGAAATCTTACTTTTCTTCTCTTCTAAAAAGAAAAAAGGTGAGAAAGAATACGAAGCAGAGTAATTTGTCTAATTAAAGATTCATTTTTAAAAGTGGCAAAGGCCACACACAGGCTAAAATCCTATGAAAAGACACTCAGCCTCAGACAAGGGCAGGTGGAAGGGTAGGATCTGTTTTGCTCATCAAACTGGCAGAAAAGAAGTTTGAGGACATTCAGGACGAAGGGAAGGAAGCGGACACACAAGCGCGGGGGCGGGTCTCAGCTGGTGGAGCCCCACGGCCCACGTCTGAGCCGGGCACGGCAGCTCTCGGCATCCACTCCGACCGAAAGGCCCCGAGGAGCGGTGTGCCTCCCACCACAGCCCACCAGACTGAGGTTGAAACAGACTCACAGGCTCAGAGTCCAGACCGACGGCAGCCGGAGGGGAGGAGGTTCGGGGGACCGGGTGCAAAAGGTGAAGGGATTAAGAAGGACAAATCGGCAGGCACAAAACCACCATCACGGGGATGCGAACCACAGCGCAGGGAATGGAGCCAGCAACACTGTAACGACTACCCTCGGGGGGGGGGGGGGGGGGCCAGGTGGGCGCTGGAAGTCCCAGGGGGATCGCTTTGTAAAGCGTACGATTGTCCAGCCACTGCTGCACACCTGATACCAATACAAAATAATACTGAATGTAAACTAATTTAAAAATAAAATTAAAAAACAAAACCAAAAGAATTACCCCTCCCAAAAAATAGACACAGAGACATTTTACCCAAAAGGATATATAGACAGCAAATCAGCACATGAGATGTTCAGCCCCGTCGGCCAAGAGGGAAAGGCAAATCAGGACCACACGATGCTATCCCGCCATCCAGTGGAACAGCAAACAGTGATGTCACCAAATGCCAACAAGGACGTAGAGAAATTGTGCCTCTCATTCACGTCTGGCGGGGACATGAGATGGGACAGCCACTCTGGAAAGCAGTCTGGCAGTTTCTCACAAAACTAAAAATATATTTATCAGGTGAGCCAGCAATGGCATCTGACCCATCATTCACTTAGACAAGCAGGTACCAATGGGGTGTGGGTAAAGTTTTTGTTTCAATGCAGAAATAAAATATTGATTTCCACGCAGAGATAAAAACGTACACCCACAAACCACTGACACGTGCTTATTTATGGCCCCTTCATCGATAACAGCCAAAAGTTGAAAACAACCAAAACTTCTCTTCATGGGTGAGCGGTTAAGGCAGGAGACGCACACAGCACAGAACACGCGCATCAGTGCAGAGGGACCTCTGTCCCACACGCGGCCGGCACACACATGGGGTCCCTCGGGCATCACGGTGCATGAAAAGGGCCAGTCGCAAAAGGTCACATACTGTGAGGCCGTTTGCACACATTTTCAGAACGACAAAACTATACAGATGGAAAATAAGATTTGTGTTGCCCAAGGTTAGGGGCCGTTGAGGGAAGGGATGGGCATGCCTGCTCAGGAGTAGCCGGAGGGAGAGCTTTAGAGCAAGGGAACAGCTCTGTTGTGATGGCGTTTACACAAATCTACACAACCGGTAAAATGACAGTCACACACACACAGCACACCAGCGCCAGTGTCCTGGCTTCGACACACGTGAGCTGTGACCCTGGGGGCACCTTACCCAGGAGGACCTTACCACACTACCTTGCCAACTTCCTGTGAACCCATAATTATTTCAAAATAAAAAGCTTTACAAGTTCATTTTTAAATACTAAATCTTAACGTAAAGCATATGTGCTAAAATAGCTTATTTCTAGATTTTCTGATTGCAGAAATGTAAAGATTGTCAAAACGAACTCACCGTTTGCCGTGTCCCTGCCGGGCCGGTGGCGGTCACACACTCGCGCACCCAGTCTCACCGCATGACACGCTGGCCAGGCAGGGCTCTGCAGACTGGACTTGGAGAGCCGTTCGTGGACTGTGAGCAGTTTGTGCCTGGCAACCAGCATGGATTTTGAACGAAATGGAGTCACCCGGAAAATGTCAGACTGCAACACACAGTGAGGACAAGCAGGATTTCCTGGAACTTTTAGGTGAGTTTTGTATGTGGGCGTGTACGCTGGGTCACTATAAAAAATGTATTTCTCACTGGGGATGAGAAAAATGTTGTTAGAAAACACTGTCCGAGAACAACACCTTCCTGTGTGAAGTTGGAGGCATGTGCCAGGCACCCTCGCCAGACCGTGGGTAACAGGGAAAAACTGGGAATTTAAACACCCCATGTCAGCGGGGCACAGCTCAGTAACACGGTGTGGTCGCCCCGTGGGACACCACTGTGTTCTTCTGTCTATGGCTGCCATCACCACCCATGGGACACCACTGTATTCGTCTTCTGTCTATGGCTGCTGTCACAAATCACCACAAACCTGGTGAGCTGACACGACGTTTTATCTGCGGTTCTGGAAGCCAGAAGTCCAGTGAGTCTCGTGAGACTGGCCCCAGGTATCTGCCCGCTCCTTCCTCCCGGAGGCCCTGAGGGAGGTTCCATGTCCTGGTCATTCCGTCGCCGACAGAACAGAGGTTCCTTTTCTTACTGGCTGTAAACTGGGGTTCGTTCCCAGGCCCTAGAGGTCACTGCAGTCCTTGGTTCGTGGCCCCTCCCCCACCTTCCAAAGCCAGCAACAATGGGTCATCTCTCTTCCCCACCCTCTGCCTTCTTCTTCCTGTTAAAAACTCTGAGTAGACTGGGCCCACCTGGTAATCCAAAATAATCTCCTGTCTGAAGGTCGTCCTCACCCTTAACCACATCTACAAAGTCCCTCCCCTCTGTAAGGTGACACATGCAGATTCCACAGGTTAGGGCATGGGCCTCTGTGGGGACATCATTCTGCCCACCACAACCACGAAGCAGCTTTTAAAAACGAGGTGGGCCTGTGTGTGCAGATATGGCTAAATCGCCAAGATATTGTGTTAGGTGAAAAAGGCAAGTCATAGCCCTGGCCCGGTGGCTCAGGTGGTTGGAGCGCCGTCCCATACACCAAAAAGGTTGCGGGTTCGATCCCCAGTCGGGGTGCATAAGGGAGGCTGTCTGTCTCTCTCTCTCATCCCTCCCTTCCCTCCCTTCTCTCAGAAATCAATAAAAAAAAATATCCTTGGATGAGGATTTTAAAAAAATTTTTTTAAAGCAACTCATAGAATGATATGTGGGATAGGCAAAACTAGGTTTACAGTTGTGAGTACATGAAACAGTTTATTCTGGTATTATTGTTTATTAATAAAAATATCTTCTGCTGTAAACCTACTTTTGCCCACCCTGTATAGCATAGTACCTCTTGTGTTTTTGAACACACAATCCCACCCAATCACATATAGACACACAATCCCACACACACAATCACACACAGACACACAATCCCATACAGGCAGGCACGTGTAAACAAACACCGCAGACTCTCCGTGGGCACATAGGTAGGCACGCAGATGGACAGAACAAAGGTTTGGGAGGACATACATACACCAAACTGTAGTCATGGCAACCTCTAGGCAAGTTGGGAAGAAACCAAGATTGGGGGACTTCAGCCTTAGTACAGTTTCTTTTCCAAAAATGAGACTATTATTTATGCATGCATTGTTGAGCAATTATAATTTTATTTTAAAAATAATACAAAAGTTTGTAATAAACTACTCCTCAATTACCCCAAGCAGCCTAGTAGAGATTGATTCTCTTACTGTATTCTGCATTAGTAAGTCAAGGTTTTATAAATCTTTTTTATATAAACAAAAGAAAAAGCAAACCACGGAAAACAACTCCAGAAACACATTGTCCCTCCCCTGTCTGTGGTCCCAGCACCTCAAGAGGGGTGAAAGCAAGCCCCCTGCTGCCCTCTGACAAGGTCTCTAAAAATGTGTTCCACGCTGGGCCCCAGCAGGGCCAGGCCCAGCTCTGCCCTGAACACCAGCAATTATCCGCCTGGCCCGCAAGCCGCCCTCCCAGCAGAGGAGACAGTGCGCAGGGGCCATCGGCCCCCCCGACCTGGCCTCCAAGTCAACAGGCCTGAAGGTCTGGGCCGGGGGAGCTCAGTGCCCCCCAGAGAGAGAGGACACACAAAGTGCGGACAGGACATGCAGAGGGTGAGGAAAGAGCTTGAGAGCACTTGGCTTCTAGCTGAGGGACTCGCTGCACCCCCAGCTCCACCTACACACACACACACACACACACACACACACACACACAGAACAGGAAGGAAAAACCTGCCTTTCCCCCAGGCCCCACACCCAGAGGCAAATCCCATGGTCTCAAATACCCCCAAGAGCGGAGAGGTCCCTTCATCTCTTATTTCACAGAGTCCAAGTCTAGACCTCGGCTCTGAGCATAACCCCCAGATTTCTACCAAAATGTCTTCAGATCAAGGGTGAAGAGAATGCCTGGGACCAGGGAAAGGCAGTGACCCCAGACCCTGATGGCAGCAGCACAAGGCACCCATTTGCCCCACCACCCCCAACCCAGACCCACCCACCCCTGCTGTGCCTGGTCCCCCCTCCTCGCCCCACCCAGTGGCTTGTACCAATCACTGGCTCCCTGCTTCACCCCCTCGAGAGGGAAACCTCCCTCCCTTGCAGCCCAACTGAGTTACCGAGGAAGCAAAACTTTTCTCGGGAGACTGTTTGCTGGGAAAACACGCTTTAGTGGGCCGAGGTGGGGGTCTGACATTAGGTCATGCCGTGTCTGAGGCACCTGCACCCCCTCACCCTCCTGCTATTCTTCCACAAGTAGCCCCACCGTGCAGTGGGCTCCATAGAGCATGGAGCTGGCCCGAGGCTGAGCCACAGTTTTGACTCCAAATTTTTCAAAATGTGGCACAAAACCCAAATGTTATCATGAAAAAAAAGTGATAAATGTGATTAAACACTGAAATTTATTCTGTGCCCCCCGGAGTTGAAAACCCACAACACACGTAACGACATGACCAGCAGACGACCAATCTATCGAGACTCACAAAAACCAGCAAGACAAACGCAACAGGAAACGAACAACAGACGTGAACAGTCTGCCTATTTTTCTGCCTGCACTGCTTCGGCTAGATGGCGTCTATCAGAATGAGAAACGCATGCACCTAGTGGTCCCACTGCCAGGATTTACTTGTAAACTTACCTGCAAAGGTTCCCCCCAAGAAATATATATATATATATAAAGTCATCACAGCATTTTAAGAGCAAAAAACTGGAAACGACAGAAATGACCATCAACGAGACTCACTCAATACAATTGTGCTGTGTCCGCACAAGGACCGCTGCGCGGCTGTGAGGAAGGACGGAGCGGGTCTGTACGCACTAAGGAGAGCTCGCCGGGCCAGATGATTACTGTGGGAGAGGGGGAAAGCACGGTGCAAAAGGGTGTAACCCTTTTTGAGTCTAAAAAGAAGATACCACTTCATATACAAGTAAATGAGTCATTTTTCCCAAGGGAATGCCTGAGAAGCTGTAACGACAGTCATCCAGGAGGAGAGTCAGGGGAAGAAGGCTCAGAGCTTTCTTCCTCTTTCCCCTTTCTGTAGCTTGAGTTTTCTAATCTTAAAAATGTTTTGTTTTTCGTGATATCAACAGGACTTTTCTGGGTGGGAAGATGAAGGCCTATCGTTTTGCTTTTTCGGAGCTCCCTACATTTAAAGGAGAATAACCTATTAAAGAAAGTAAATGGATAACCACCCCAATTTTGATGGTGGAGCTGACACATCATGGCACCTGCCTGTGGGCTGTTGCCTTTGACGGACTCTCAGGCCAGCAGCTTCCAGCCCGTTCCCCCTGGCTCCAGTTGACCCCCTTCTTCCCCAGACCTCCACCCCGGCCCCAGGCAGCACAATCATTGCCTTGCGCCAACCCTGCCTGAGAAGGACCAAGAGGCCGAGAAAGAGCCCTTCCGAAATGGCTCTGCCCACCTACAGGCAGCCAACAGAGTCCCCACTGCTCCCGCAAACAGACGCATGTGACTTCCCTGGCCGAGCACCTGGCAGCCCCTCCACGCCTGGTGCCAGGAGACTGACCACAAAGGTGCGCCCCGGTCACAACACTGCACATGGGCAGAGGCGAGGACACCAGGACACAACATTCAAGGAGAGCTGGAGAGGTCACAGCCGTGGGCTCCCTTTGCTCCTCTTTGCTAAGGGTAAAAGCCACGCCTGACATCCTAGTTCCCTTGAAAGACGCTCAACAGCAACTCTGGCCCCTTTTCCACTCCAGTGCCACACTTGGACTGTGACACCCGAGTTGACTTTTCTGGACATCATGAGCATTAGCTGACTCTCCATGGTCCCCTTGCATCAGCCGCTGTGGAGCTCCAGGCTGTCCTGGGCCTGCAGCCCCTGGGCCACCAGCCTGGCCTTCAGGTGGCGCTATGATGGACTTCTACGGTCAGATCGGCACCCCACCTCAGACATGAGCCCCAAGGACTCTGTCGTGATTATTTAGACTCTTTGTCTTGTCAGCTTCTGCGGCTGGGAAAACTAACTTTCTATGTGCAAGTTTTACTAACTCTAAAAGACAGCATGCTGTCCCTCAGCCCCCCATCAAGGCACCGTTGCTAACTCCCACCAGTGGCCGGCACCAGCCTATACCCCTGAGCTTGGCGGGTGGGGCTGCAGGCCTGAGAAGTCCACAGCGTGGAAAGTAGGACAGGACAGAGCAGGTGAGAGCTGGAGGGGCCTAAAGGTAGGCTTATCACAGGAGGATGCTTACAAAGGACCCGCAGCCCCACCCCAGAGGAGCTGTTTGGGCTGATGAAGATCGATCCCTACAAGCCACCATGCTCGGGAAGCTTCTGCCTCACATCAGGGCTCAGGAGCCCAGGACCAGTGCCCTTCACCGTCACAGAGGCAGGACAAGGACATGAAGAAAATGGGGCCCTTTCCAGCTAGGCCAACCTCTGCCTGAAGCTTAGGCCCTTTGCACACAGACACCGCACCTGAGGAAAAAATGAAGCATCCTAAAGGAAAACAGATGTGCTTGAGGCTGTGTGTGTGTGTGTGTGTGTGTGCACGCACGCGTCAGGGGATTTGGGAAGGGCTGACAGAGGCCAGTACAGAGCTAGCGAGAGGGGACAGGGCACAGAGGCTTGCTGTCCCCACTCAGCGGCTGGCCTCTGGCCCTTCTCTGGGAATTGGGTTTGCCAGAAACTTGGATCCTAGCCATAGCTCCTGACCCAAGGTCAGACATGGCCCCCGTGAGAGTGAGGACCAGCTCTCTCTGGTCACCCCAAACCCACTCGGGTGTGCCTGTGACTGAGGGGTTTCCCAGACATGAGACTTTCAGGGCTGAATCAGCTGAGTCCAAAGCACACCTAGACAAATGTCATGGCGAAGCCAGTCACAGAAGCCTCAGAACCACTGCTCAGGGGTCAAGCTCTGTAACTTTTTCTCTGCAGCTCTTACAATGTGCCAGGACTGACTGGATCATGGGGCCCAAGTCAAGCGGCTCTCAGGGCATGACCTCAGGCAACGCCGTCACCCTCTGTACAAACCATGTCCTCTGCACAAGCTCAGTGAGGACTGCCTCGCTCGGAGACAAGATGAAGGACATGACACCCAGCAAAGCTCCCAGCTCTGTATGGCTTTGGAGCCTCTGCCATTCTGGCCCCAGGGCCCAGTCCTGACCTTAGAGGAAGGAACTGACCCATCAATGTCCTCTGTCCAGGGCTCCAGTCACGGGTTTCCAGAACACTCCCTGGGGGGTGGGAAGCTGCCTTAACACAGAAAGAACAGAGTTCTAGGAAGATGAACACAAAAGCAAGTTGGTGGGGACAGTGTTTCTGGGCACCTGGAGGCTTTTCTGTGCCCTTGGAAACCCCACCCCAAGGGGCTGGGCCCCTCTCCAGACTCGGCCGAAGGAAGGGGCTGAGCACAGCTGCTTCCCCAGGTGGTGACCCCAAGCTTTGGTGAGGTGAACTGATGAGCCTGCACTGCCAGGCGAGGCCCCTGAGGACCAGGATGTGGCTCTTGACACCAGGAAGAAGGTTCTAACACAGGGCACCGAGCCAGGCACGCACGTCCGCCACCAGCTCCCGTGCAGGGGTAGGCCTGAGGGAACCACCGAAGGCAGACGTGAGCTGCACAGCTGAGCGGCCATGCTCCCATGTGAGTTACTGTGAAGACCACGGGGGCCCTGATAGGTTCCACATCCAGTCGGGCGTTGCACAAAAAAGCATCCCTGCGGAGCCTGGGCCACTGCCCTCAGTTCCGCTTTCCTGGAGCGAGTCACACCATGTTGGCTTAATGTATAAACACATAAGGAAGAATGAGATGACATACGGAAATATTAGTCAAGACAAGTAAAATTTACAAACTCATGGGAAACCCACTCCTCAAAACTTTTTCTACTTTGGCTCAGGTTAATTCTTTCTTTTTTTTCACTTATTTTAAGAAAACTAGCTACTGAGGCTTTTGAGAGGAAACACTATTCCAGATGCGCAATGAAAAAAGAAAAAGGATTCCATGACGAACCAGCAAATCGATTTCGACCATCATGAGGAGGGGAAACTTTTGTGGAAATGATGGCCAGCAGCCCAGCTGCGTTCACCAACCTTCCTTCAGGCTTCTCTAGGACCTGCTGAGACCAAAGGCCAGTGAGGGCGAGCGAGGCCCCAAAAGGCAGAACAGGAGGGGACTTTGATAAACATTGCATCTTCCTGCCACTGACAGTTCCCTAGCCCGAGAAGACTCAGACCTACGTGTCAGCTCTCTCTCAGGCGCTGTAACGGGGTCTCGCGGCGGAGCTATAACAAGATCTCTCAGGAGCTACAACCCTGCGTGTCCGGAGCTTAGAGTGCTTTCACCACAAGCAAGCGGAGCTGGTAGAACCCCCATCGTCCCCCGGGAAGTCAGAGCTTCTCCGCATCTAGAGGGGCAGGGAGGGGGCTTTGGATAACAGGCATAGACGTGACAAATGAACGGCAGAGTCTCGCTTTTAGGCCCAGCCCCTCCCCTCTAGCTCTTCTCGCCCAGGATTTTGTTGTGTGCTGTCAAAACTGGCAGAACTGAGCCTCAGCCGGTGTGGCTCAGCTGGCCGGGCATATTCCCACAAACCAAAAGGTTGCAATTTGATTCCCTGTCGGGGCACATGCCTGGGCTGCAGGTTCTGTCCCTGGGTCAGGGTGCGTGCAGAAGGCAACTGATCGATGTTTCTCTCGCACATCAATGTTTCTCTCCCTCTTCCTCCTTCCCTCTCCCGCTCTCTAAAATCAAAAATTAAAAAGAGTAAAATGAATTTTTTTTTTTTAAAAAAGCCAGCAGGACAGACAGAGTGGAGGTGGGGACAGCGCCGGCAGCCTCTTTAAATAAACAACTGCCAACGGCACCTGGGAGCCCAGAGAACCACTTCTGACCTCGAAGGGCTGGCACCCAGCCCATCCTCACACCATTATCTGGCGAAAGGCTTTCAGTCGGTGCCGCATGACTACCTCCAGGACTGGGCCATCTTCCGATAAATCCGATTGCTAATGAAGAGGCTTTAATGTAGAGTATGAATCTTTGAGCAGCAACTGTGTACCTCAGGTTTTCGTACTAAATATACCAAAATGAATCTCTAAACAAAAGAACATCTGTCACAGCAGTGGCTTGAGTCAACTTTATGCAGCTGGGCCAACCCCAGTTCCTACTGAGCACAGAGAAGCCTCCTTGTCCCCCGCCCACACGCCCCCCCCACACCCACACACCAGTGCGCACAGCACCAGCACCCTTCCCTGCTGAGGAGCTCGCCTCTGATAGTACAGGGTCACCCAGACCTTCCCCAAAGGTCCCTTCTCACCTACCCCAGCCACACCACACATTTCTCCTTCTCACGGTTGGGCTGTTGGGTACTCACCCCCCACAGGGAGGCACAGAGTGGGCTGGGACGCCCTCCCAGAGTCCTGTCATCGGGCCACAGAGTAAATTGCTCTCGGAATCAGAGTCACTGCTGACTCTCCTCTGGGAAGGAGACGGTAGAGACCAGTGTGCCTGGTAGCATGTGAGAGGCTGACATCCAAGTTCAAGGATGGAGAAGGGGTTCTACATATTGTAATAACTGAACTGAAAGCACACCTGACCTACCCTGAACACCAGGGTGTGCTGGCCTGGAGGGAGGCTGGGGCTGTCCTCCCCGATTTACAGGTGAGAAAACGGAGGCCCGAAGAGGCAAGGGACATACACAAGGTCCCAGAGCTGATATGTGATGAAGCTAGATTCAAATCTAGCTCTGTCTTAATCCCTAAGTGCCCTCTAGCAGCTAAAAATTAGACACACACACCTCCGAGATGTGCTTCCGTGAGAGCATCACTAAACGGAAATAGACGTGAGCGGCGTGACTTGCCGAACGTGGAGGTCGGTCCACTGTAAACCCATTGGGCGCTCTGGCCGTGCTTCGTCCATGTCAAAGCCTGCATGCTGAGGACTTGATCTGTGACCTCAACGCATCACCAAGGAGTCTCCTAAGACAGCTGGCACCCTCTCGGCGCTTTGCGTGGGGACCTTGATGCAAGATCCCAGCCCCAAACGGAACAGTTGTGTGACAGTTATCTCGACCGCCATGTGACGCACACGAGGCAGAGACACGACGCGGCACCTGTCTCATCTCACACGAAAACAACACCTGAGGGTGTAGAGCAATTAAAGTCCACGCTGCTCCCAGCCCACCACTGACGGCAACAGGAAAGCCGCAGCCCCACGACACACACAGGCCTCAAGGGCAGCCCGGAACTCCTATTGCAGAGCCAACCACAGAACAAAACAGGGAAACTGGGTCTTGACCTGAATTCACTTGAACTTCAACACCCATTTCCACACATACGTCTCCCCTTCAGGGGGTCAGGGTGAGTGTCCTGAGCAGGGTGTGTGGGCAGCTGAGGCTGGGCTAGGCTTTTTAAAAAATTTTATTGACTTTATTGGGGTGGCATTGGGGCCAGGCCTCCTGCTCCTCTAGAATCCCACCTTTCTGTCACTTTGCCACACTCCCCCCGAACACGCCTATCTCCAAAACTCTGCAAACTTGTGCGGCCCTTTGGACACAGGAAGGCGGAGGCCGATGCAAGCAGGCAGCAAAGGGGCTGCACACTGTGGTTCTTTCTAGGGCTGGGAAGTGGTGGAGGGGATCCATCCACGCTTACTTACCAAATATTTGCTACATGCCAGGCATGGAGCTGATGGAGGGGCTGCAGCCGAGCGGGACCTGACCTTACACAGCCCACGAGCAGGTGGGGCAGATGGGCCAATGAACGGACACTGACAGTCAAGTGTGATCAGAGTTGGACACGAGGCGTGCAGAACCCTTCGGGAGGACAGGAGATCACCAGACCCAGCAGAGGCGGAGAGTCATGGCAGAATCAGGGAAGGCTTCCTGGAGGAACTTCCAAGCTGAGACTTGAAAGGTGAGAAGTTAGTTTAGCAAAGCGGGAGACAGGGTGGCTGGAAGCAGGACCAATATGTCTAAACTCTAAAGAACTAAAAGAAGTGCCCTGGCCACTGTGGCTCAGTGGGTTGAGAGTCCTCCTGTAAACCAAAAGGTCATGGGTTCAATCCCCAGTCAGGGTGCACACAAGAGACAACTGATTGATGTTTCTCTTTCACATAAATATTTTTCTCCCTTTCCCCTCTCTAAAATCAATGAGCATGTCCTCGGATGAGGATTTAAAAAAAAAAGAACTAAAAGTAGCTGCTGTAGCTGGCGGGCAACATGCGCGCCATCCCAAGCCCTGACAGGGGCAGAGCACGGAGCTGGCAGAGCAGGGGGCTGGCTCAGGGCCTCTGCAGGGGGAGGCACTGAGACCCTGCCTTCTCTGAGCACAGCCCCCCTGTGGTGCTCCCTCAAGGGAGCCCAGAGGTGCCTCCGGCCAGCCTGTCTGTCTGTGCATCCCATAAGGGGTCACCACAATGAGAACAGCAGACCTGGTTATTTTGAGGTTGGGGATGAGATAGAGGTGACGTCAGCCTTATCAAAGGTGGCCAAGGCAAACTCGTGGAGACAGAGCACGTGGAGGTTGCCGGGGCTGGGCGAGGGAGGCACGGAGAGCTACTGCTCACTGGGTGCGGAGCTTCCATTTGGGACAATGGTGATGGTTGCACAACTCCGTGAGTGCATTTGATATCCATGACTTATTTACGTAAAAATGGTTAAAATGAGAATTTACCACCGTTTTTTTAACTTGGCCAAAGCAGGGGGTCTTCGGAACTGCCAGCCCCTCCTAGCCTCAGAGAATAAGCAACAGTCTAGACAGCCATCAAATACGCAAAGGTTCAAGTCCCCGGCCTGGCGCGCAGTGGCTGCCTAACCCTTAGTGGTTCCCTCTCTCACTGTTGTTACGGAGCCCGCATGGCTTTCACTGTGATCGCCCAAGTTGTGAATGAACGTATTTGGTGTTAGTGTTCCTTGGTACTCCTGGAGTGTTTCTATCATAATTAAGTATTAATTAACTTAACGATCACTGGAGAATCCCCATTACGACTGCACACCACAGGCTTCCGAATTCAAGCTCAGCTTCTCTTCGCGTTGCTTACTGGGGCCCCTCACCATGAGCTGTTTACCGTCTCGATTATTTCGGTGCCAACCGCCGTGATCACTGTACTTAAAATTCAATCAGGCTTCTAATTTTAAGCATCTTTTTTGTGTACAGCGCCAACAACTGACAAGCGTCCTGAATTTAACATCTGTTCCCAGCAGTAAATGGTTTTAAATCTGAGAACTGAAAACACACGAGGCAATTATGAGGAGCTCCCACCCTGTGATTCACGGCTGTGCGTCAGCAGCGCCCTCGGCGACAGCAACGTCCCAATGGCTGGGCCTGCGGCCAGCAGCGCCCCCAGCAGAGAGCCTGAGCAAACAGCCTGGCGCCCCGACCACCACCGTGCTTCCGGACACAGCACACCCCGCTGTGCATGGCAATCCTGCTGGACTTTTTAAATAGGCGCTCTGAGTTTCCCCAGAACTAGGAGGAAAAATGGGGTCTCTGGGGAAACTCTACATGAGCCCAGACAGCGCTCTCTGGGAGTCTCGTGGATGTTCACAGCCAAGAAACCGCAGCAAGCGGCCCCTAGCCCGGCCTTCGCCGCCACTGTCCCCTGAGACAGCGCTGACATCAGTGCCAGGCCTCTGCTGTTCAGAGGGTGGGGGGGCAGGGGCAGCCCATCTGGAAACTGCCCGGCCGTGCCCATGGACTCAGACGCAAGCTTATGGAAAGAGGGGATGCAGTTAGAGCCAAAGGTGGTTCTCATTCCGACTTGGGACGTGACATCCCCCAGCGGAGGCAACAGCGGAATCATTAAGTGTGTGGATAGAAAGCAGCAATTTCCTTGGGTTCAGTCAGGTGCTAATTGTACTTAAAGTGATAAACTGTGAAGGGAAGTTAAGTATTAAATGCCAGAAATACCCTATACCATTAAGGATGTCTGAAATTTTCAGTTAGGAAATTTAATGTGTGTAGTCCTTTAGGACAGAGCTCTCTGCACACCCCAGCCCTCCACCAGGCCTGGGAGAACCGCAGCTCCATCGAGGGCCAAGGAGATGGTGATGGGAGGAGCCTGCACCTGGGGGTGGGGCGGGGAGGGGAGCATGCAGCAGAGCACTCCAGTGTCCAATGATCGAATATGATCTTGTGCACCTGAAACTTGTATCGTGTTACTAACCAACTTTATCCCAATAAATTTAATTTTTTAGAAACAACAGTAAATAAATAAATAAATCCCCTTCCCATATCAGCCTCTACTCAAAAGCCTTCCCACCTCCTCCGAAACCTGGCTTTCTGGGGAGGCTGCCATCTCCCTAGTGGGAGGGCAAGGGGAGTCCCCGCCTCTCTCCCGTCACATGGATACTTTCACACCTCCAGCGGCCTCCGCACTATGTCACCCAGCGGTTGGCAACCATCCATCGAAGGCTTGGGCACCTGGCACATGTCTTCCCCTCCCACCCCGCTCATAGGTGAGTAGTGTCCACATGGATGACCCAGCCTGCACCCTGACCTCTACGTCCGAGGCCACCTCAATCCAGTGCCCTCCTCCATGCCACCTCAGCCTCCCAGAGTCACACCCTGGACCTGGCCACCTACCAATCATGCTCCCTTGTCAACATCATGAATTCAAACACCATGCTCCACCTACCTCTCCTCTTTCCGACCTGTCTGTTAGGCACGGCCTCCCTGGACATTCTCTGGTGGGTGCTACGTCCCTTCTTTCCTTCCCGATCCACCAGGGCAGTGCAGGTGCATGAGAAGATAGACCAGTGGGACAGATTGGTCTTTTTCCTGTGTGAATTTGACTGTTTTTATTGTTTCATTAGCATAAGGCTGGCTTTGGCTTGGAATGTATGCACACATAATTTTTTTAATCACCTTAAGAAAGTATATCGGTCTATAGAAAGGTGGCCAGGAAAGGTCTCTATTACATTCAAGCACAAATCTAAGAGGAAGAAAGAGAGGAGCCACGTCACTTTTGGGAAGAACATTCCAAGCAGAATGAACAGTAAATCCAAAGGCTCTAAGGCAGCTGTCTGCTTCACAAGGAGGCCGGCACAGCAGGAGCAGAGCACAGGAGATGTGGTGGGGCAGTGGGGGGGGGGGGGGGGGGGGGGGGGGGCTGAAGTCAATGAAACGAAGCCAGATGGTAGGTGGAGGACCGCAGGAAGCCTCCAAGGCCAGGAGAGGGCCGTGGCTTTTACTCTGATGGGAGGGTTTTGAGCAGAGAAGTAACAGGACCCACCTTGTGTTTTGAAAGATGAACTCTGGCTGCAGGTTCTGAACAGGTTGTCGGGCAGGGCAAGGGCAGAGGTGGGGATACTGGGGAGGAGGCTGGGACAGGACTTCCAATAAGAGATGGATGGGGAGCAAGAAGTAGTGAAAAGTGGTCAGATCCATCTTGAAGGTTGTATTTTAAAGGTAGGACCAATTAGAAAGATAAAGACAGACAGATGATAGACAGGCAGACTGATCATTGATGGATAGGTCAGAGCCACAGCTGACAGAGGATAGATCACTAGGAGACACATCTACACATCTGAAAACATACTCACAAGTTATTATGGAGGGAGAAGGATATCATAGGAAACTATAATCCCACTTATGCTAACAAAATCACATATGACACATGCAAAGAGAGATATCTGGAATGATACACACTCAACCACTAACTAATTACCTCTGAGGAACGGGAGCAGAGAGGGTATGGGGGAGTGGTCATCTCTTATTTTCATGTATTTTTGGCTTAGACGGTGAGCACATACACTCAGTACTCATGATGAATGGGCCCGGTCACCTGGTAGTGAGCATCCCTCCCCCAGAGATGGTGAGCCCTGGGCTGGATGATCTCTTCATGAGTAAGTCACCAAAGGGAGTCAGGCATCAGGTGGCACATGGTACCCAAAGATTGGCTCCAACATCAGGCTTCCTTCCCAAGACAATCTTGCTGGACACCCTCATCTCTCTGAGCTTCAGTGTCATCCCTGGGGAGTCAGGGGTGACAACCCTGCCCCCTTGGCGTGGGGGCTGGGGGGGCTGCGCTAACTTACGGACAGCGTCCAGCATAGCGCCTGGCACATGAGGACACTCAGTAAGCATCAATTCCCTTTCCCTCCCCAACAAGAATCCCAGGGAAGGCGGGGGGCGGGGGCGTCTCACAAAGATGCAAAATACCCTCCTGTTCCAGGTCCCAAGAAAGCAGAATTTTGCTGGGCTAAAGGGGATTCCAGCACCTCACCCCCCAAAAGGATGAGGGCCTCTCCCAGACCCACTCTGAAGACAAAGAGTAATGTAGAAAGCCCCCCCACCCACCACCCCGACTCTCCTAGAAGCCACACATAGCTGGACTCACCAAGATTGCAGATCAAGGTCAGAATTTCCTAGCAATGGGTGATTTTCCTCTCTTGGTGTGAGAGGAGGCCATAGGCAAAGGGAAAGAAAAGCTGAATGCTATTTATCTAAAATCACTAATACTTTCTGAGAAGCTATAAAATGTGCATGCTCTTGCCAAATGGATGTCGAAAGAGCTTTGATCTCCATTTTGGCCGGAAATGAGCCGTTTCCTTCCTAATGCAGATATATGGTTTTCGTGCCTCAAATCTGTCCAGTCAGATGCACAGAACATTCTTAATTATTTTGAAATGATTAAAAATGGAGCCATAAATCTCTGTTTTGACACAACATGGTGATTTGACCCCCGGACATACCGTAATGGGTTGTGAACAGTGCTTCCCAAATCTATTGAAATTTTTTCCAAAGCTATTCACTAATTAATAGCTGTTCACACAACGATCATTTTTGAATAAGTATGGAACTGTGCCACATTATTTTGTGATGAGAACATAATCGTGTCCATTAAAATTATTTGTATAGTTTTTAACCTTCTGCCAGAAATAAATGAGGCTAGTCGGAGGGTAACACAAAGTTTGCGGCAATACCTAGAGGTTATCTCCTCCGTGACACTTACTTCCCAAAACTTACTTTGTAGACTGGAAATATACCTCCCCAGCCTCTGATCACCTCCTGCATGGCCCCCTTGCCCACCTCACCCCTCCAGCCCACCTTCCTGGCTGAGCCCCTAACATTCAGTGTAGGGAGGTCATTAGCCTGCCCAAACTCTGATTTCTTGGGCTCTGGCCCCACTTCCTTCGACTGGCTGGGACCTGCTGGAAGACAAGTGTTCATGATACTCATCCCTGTGTTCAACAGAGCCATGACACTGAACTTGCCTTGTCTAAAAGGCCATCGGCAAGCAGAGGAAGGTGTAGAGAGCTTGCTTAGTTCACACTTGCATTTGACTGGGTGGGAGCTGAGGGGCCACGCTTTTTCACACCTACGGACATCACTTGTTGCTGTGAGTATGCAGGGTGTGTTGGGGTCAGAGGGCAGGGGGAGGCACTTCCCAGTGAGCTGTGCCCCACTCCCCGTTGGGCTCTGGGAGCCTCCTGCCTCAGACATGGGTAAATGGAAAGGCCCCAAATCCATGAGACAAAGGTATTTGTTGTGTATCCAAAAATCTAATTTAACTGGGTGCCCTGCATTTTATTGGGGAACTCTGGGTGGAGATGGGATGGGGCAGTGCCCATCCACAGGGCACCTCCCTGATCAGCCCAAGTGGACTCCCCCTTCCTAAGGCATAGTCTGCTGCACAGTCACCCCCAACCTCAGCAGCCCTCAGCAGCGACAGGTCAGGGACTCTGGGCTCAAGATCATGCGCTGTAGGGCCAGAAATGAAGCCTGACCTAGAGGTCTTTGTCATCAAAATAACTGTCATTTTGCCTCAGCCCCTGCCGCTCCTCCATCCAGGTGACTCGTCTCCCACTGTGTGTTCCCCTTCTCCACCGTCCAGGTGACAGCCTTCTCTCCCCACCTTCACGCTCCTACCAGCATCTCTAGCTGTGGCCACAGAGACCCCACCGCCTGAGGTCGCAGGCCCGGGAGCACACAAGGGGAGGGCCCCTGATGCTGGCTACCACGCACTGCAGGAAAGAACTCCCTCTGTGCTGTGGGAGGAGCTGGAGGTGGGCGGGGGAGGCTGGGAGAAGCAGGAGCAAAAGCTCACAGTTGCAGTCAGGCTCGGGACCTGTCTCCTCCCGGATCCCCAGAAGGTCTCCTGCACAGAGGAGGCTCCAGCAACGTCCCACCAGTTCCCCAGATGGATTCTCTCGTTGGCCAGCAGCTATGCACTGTACCTCTGCTGCGTGCCGGGAAGGTTCTAGGTGCTTGGGAGACATCAGAGAGAAACAGAGCAGGAACCCCTGCCTCGGGTGGAGCACATATTCACAGAGCAACCCAGAAATGCCAGACTCAGCAACAAAACCACCAGCCGCAGCTCAAAATGGAATCGAAACCTTCACTGCCTCTGTGAAAAACAGGGTTACACCGACGTGACGGAAAACATCGGATTATTTCCAGAAAAACGGAGAGGAACCAAATGATTCAAATATAGTCAACCAAGAACATTCATAAACGCATTCAAGGATGTTCTTTGGGGAAAACCAAACTTCAAACAGTCAAGTTTCTGGCAAGTGACAAAAAATAAAATAAAATTTAGATGATGAAAAAGGAAGCAGATACAGGGAAGAATTAAAATTGTAGGGCACTTAGCTATTCTTTTTGGGCGACGAATTGGAAAATCTCGGTGACATGGATGATTTTCTGGGAGAAAAAACATAAATTAACAAAATCAACTGTTTAAGAATTTTTCAAGACCAATAATCAAGAAAAAAGTTGGAAAGTTACCAAATCTTGACTTCCACAAAAGGCCCCCGAGTCCACAGGCTGAATTCAACTTTCAAGAAACTGCCATTTCTTATCACATGAACGGTCTGACCACATGAAGGAAAGCTAATGGGCAACCTAACTTATTTCATGAAACTATCGTAACTCTGGCACTGAAATCTAACAGAAATAAAAATATATGGGTTTTTCTCACTTATGAAAATGGGTATAATAATTCTAAATAAAATACCAGAAAATAGAATGCAACAGAACACTAAGAGACTATAACATATAACAACAGAGTAGGGTCTAGCCCGAATTGCTAAAATGATCTGGTTAGGAAACGAGTCACACCACCTCCTGGGTCAGGGCATCCGTTCTCCGGGGACGGACGTATATACCTCAACTCCTGTAACACTCAGTATCTTTCCACACGAAAACGCTAAATCCTGGGGATAGAATGATACTTGCTGAACATACTAAAGGATATAACATGTAAACAATTTCTCTTCTGCAGATACTGTTATATCAAATAGTGGTGTATTTAATTATATGACACTATCGATGGGAAGAAAATATATACGGGGGAACGGGGCAGGGGATAAAAGTAGGTTAAATTACCAGCCATCATTTCCTAAGAGATAAATCATAAGTAAGAATACAAAATAATAAGAAGAAGAAGAAAAATAATACAAATAAGTAGTACAACAATTAATAAATAGGCAATCATACAAGAATAAACTGTTTCATGTAGTCACGACTGTTAAACCTACTTTTGCCCACCCCTGGGTTGTCCTTGGGAACCTTTCTCTCACATTGCTGACATAATTCCTCTCAATCAATGTGTGAGGTTAGTATTAAGTCACTCTTCCCCTCCCCTTCCCATCAAGCTGTCGTTAAGGTGGTGCCTCTTAGAACCGACATGTTAAGTTTGAAGAAACAAGACATCTCAAACGAACCACTCACGTCGTGCCTACCAGCGCGATGCTCGAGTTTTGACATTGAAATCAGGAACGAGACAGGGATGTTCATTATCACCATTATTATCCAAGACTCTCCAGAAAGGTCTGATCAATACAATAAAGAATGGCATTTAAAAATATAACAGAAATATGACTCTCCTGTCACTTTCATTCATTCACTCATAGACTATATTCCTACAGAATTCAAGACAACCTAAAAAACTATCAGAACTAGTAAGAAAAGAGCTCAGTACCACATTTACTAGTAAATATGCAAAACTCACTAGCTGGCAAGGGTGTGGCGAAAAAGACATCCTCATATGCTGTTCATGAGAATTTAAGTCAGTACGACCCTTTTGGAAACAATTTACAATTTGGGTAATATGTGTCAGAAAGCTTAAAATATTCATTCAATAAATAAATAAATAAAAGTTAATACCCCTTCTGGCAAATATGATTGCTTTCCCAAAAGCTACCCCTGCTTTTTTTCCTAACAGCACCTAAACTTTGGGGAGCAATGCCCCACCCCCAGGTCCAAGGCAACCTGGTAGTCCCGTGACCCTTCGCCAGAGGTGGATCTGGGAGCAGGCATTTGACTTAGGCTATGTAAAGGAAAGTCTGCTGGAGACTTTAATCCCTGGAAAGAGAGCTTTGAAGGAAAAATCCCTTTTCCTTCTCCTTGGGATTTTGCCAAGCAGTGATGTGATGCCTGGAGCTACAGCAGCTGTTTTGGGGCCGGGACAGGACACACTGCCGATACACTGAAAACAGAAAGCACCTGGGCTCTTGACGGGAGTGCCCAGCCACTACTTCTGCCTGTAGGATCTTTCCCCTAGATCTGGATCTGAACACAGGGCGGTGTACACCATTCACAGGTGCCTGGCCTCTAGTAACCCCATGGTATTTTGGTAGTTTCACATGTCTTACCTTCCTGTCCTAGGAATCCCAAAATCCACTTATCAGCTTTCCTTATTGCTAGACCAAGGACCTATGTCCCAGGTTCTGCTGCTGTGACCCACTCATATGGCACTTGCATTCAGAAAGGACAGGGAAGAGACAGTCACATGCGAAGAGCTCGGTTTCCTCAGGGTACACTGTTGGAGACAGCTGGTCCTTCTAGCAGGGGTGCCCAATCTTTTGGCACCTCTGGGTCACACTGGAAGAAGAAGAATTGTCTTGGGCCACATATTAAATGCATTGTGACACGTAATCACAAAAAAAAATCTCATAATGCTTTCATTTACGATTTTGTGTTGGGCCACATTCATAGCCACTCTGAGCTGCGTGCAGCCCACTGGCTGCAGGTTGGACACCTGTGTTGGAGGATCTGCAATAGAGCTTCTGGAGTCCGGAACCTGGGGTCACTGGGCGAATCAGTGATGTTTCACTAGAAAGCCCCCCGGGGGCGGAGCGCTGGTCCTGGATGCATTGCCTCTGCTGGCACAGCCACACCGACATCTCTGCGTCACCACCGCGACGCCCGGAGCCATCCAAGACCTCGTACAGAGATTCCCTTCCGTTTAAGTGTCTACAGTGGATGCTGTCATTGCAAGTGAGAGCCAGAGCCTACACTTCCGCCCCTAGCAATCCATTCCAAAGAAAATCACCTGAAGCTTAGAAAGAGCTGTATACAAAGAGATGATTATTGCTCTATTATCTGTAATGGTGAAAAAAACTTAAAACAATTTAAATGTCTCTCAATGAGAAAATGGCTAGGTAATTTATAATAAAGCCACTTGAAATGTGTAAAATGTTTGTAATGACATAGAAAATTGCTAAGACAATAATGCAATAGTGAGAAATCACGTTAGTGATCATAGCCACATTCATAGCAGTGAGGGTCCCATAAGCATTTTCCCCACTTGGGTGAAGAACTCTTTTTATCTGTCCAACCAGTACCTCCTATGGCAAACAGGTTGGGGTGGGGGATGTACAGCCAATGAGCTATCCCCTCCCGCCTGAGAATTTGCCTCCACACACCATAGTGTGGGTCCTGGTAGCCATGTTGGAACCTCATGACCCCTGTCCCTGACCACAGCTGACTGGACCTGGGAAGATTACCTGGTCCAGGCTGGGTCAGTAAAAATCTGCTCCAGGGCCCCATCTGGTGTGGCTCAGTGGATTGAACACTGGCCTGAGAACTAAAGGGTTGCTGGTTCGATTCCCAGTCAGGGCACATGCCTGAGTTGCAGGCCAGGTCCCCAGTAGGGGGCACGCAAGAGGCAACCACACATTGTTTCTTGACCTCTCTTTCTCCCTCTCTTCCTCTCTCTTTAAAAATAAATAAAATCTTTAAAAGAAAAGAGAATCTGCTCTAGGAATTTGGACTCCGAATGTTAATTTCCTCATGTGATGGGAACTGAGAACTAAGTAAGAACTCAAGGGGCCAGGGTGGCCATCTTCCTCCATATGCCTAGACAAGGAGGGAAAGCTGGACTGCAGAGAAAGAGGGAAGAAGATCTGGGGACATGACACAGGAGGGGGGCCGGGGAAGACGGGCAGCAGAAAGAAGGGGAGAAGGGAGGAGGGAGAGAGCCAGCAACTTTCTAGGCTCTCGTCAGCCCACTGCCAAGTTGCAGCTTCCTCCCTGCCCTTGGGTGCTGGAAGAAATCCCTATGTCCTTACAATAATATTTTGCCATGAACTGGTTTGAGCGGGTTTCTTTATTCAGAACCAAGGATGATCTTGATAGCACATTTCTAAAGGTGAAGCCTCAGGATGCTGCAGGAACCCTGAAGGCCCCTTGCCCTCGGCATCCCTGACTTCTCCTCTGTCCACCGTCACCTTCTCAGAGGCCGAGCCTCAGGTGTGAGCCTACACAGCCATGCTGAAGTCACCCCAGGTAAGGTGGGCCACACCAGCTTGGCCATTTCAGTGAGTTCCCGGCTCCCTTCATTGCACTGGTCGGGGTGGGGGCCAAGGAGGATGGGAATGAGGGGAGAGCATAAAACCACAGACATTAAGAACAGACTTGTGTTGACTGAAATGAAACAAAATTTTGGAATCACTTCAAAGATCCTGGCCAGAGCCAGAAGCAGTCATGGGGGGAAGAACGTTAGTCTGAAGATTGGGCATTCTGAAGAGAAAGCAGAGATATGAGCACTTGCTGGAAGATCCAGTCCTCAGGGACATAAATAGGCAGTAGGGACATTTGAGAAGCCTAGTGCATGACCCTTGATTGGTGGTCCCTTTAAGAAACCAGCAGCAAAGCCGCTCCTTTCCCCCATTCCGGCTCTGGGAGCCTTGGGCATTTCTTCCCAGTGCTTAACTATGCAGAGAAGGTCTTAACGACAGGAGGTCTTGTTTTTTATTTTTTGTTTGTTTGTTTTTTCTGATTTCATGGGGCCAGATGAGGGAGTGGAGAAAACCATCCAAGTACTTAGTAGGACAATGGGATTTTTAACCCTAAAAATGAGAGGGAAAGGAGCCACAGGAAGGTTTGTGCATTTCCCGAGGAAAGTGTGGCTGATGACAGCCCATCCCGACAGCCCCCAGCATGCAGAACGAGCTGAGGCGTGCAGAAAGACCCCCACCATTCTCTGCACCATCTGCACGGGAACCTCTCCAGGAATCCTGCTTGAAATCTCGTTCACTTAATGGTGATGAGTTGACCGCTGATCACAATGATTAAAGAGTTTGCTGATGTAGAAAATCCTGAACCTCACCCAAGGCCGCTGCTCTCCAGCCCCTCCCCCTACCCAAGGCGCAGTCTGACCAGGACAGATGAGTCTGTTCCCCTCTTCACACCCTCCCCAAAGGAGACCAGCTTTTCCTGTGGCCTCCTGGGACTGCAGCTGAGAGAGGAAGATGGGCTCAGAGAAAGCACGGTCTGGAAGGTCTGTGTCTGCAAATGAGAGGGTAATTACTGCCCTTCCATGTGGTGTTCTGAAAAGAAAGTTCTTTCTCTCTTGTCTCCCCTATCCCGCTAATTCAGAATCCCTTCCCCTCCCTCTTCTCACTCATGTTCTTGATTCCTTGATTATTTGGAAAGTCCTATGAGTTTTTTAGAAAAAGATGACTGACCTGTCATAAGGCATGCCCCACACACCCAGACTGGTGTGGTTCAGTGGGTTGGGCGCCATCCTGCAAAGTGAAAGGTCACCGGTTCGGTTCCTGGTCAGGGCACCTGCCTGGGTTGTGGGCCTGATCCCTGGTTGGGGTGCATGCAAGAAGCAACCAATTGATGTTTCTCTCCCTCTGTTTTCCCCCTACTTTTCCCTCTCTCTAAAATAGACAAAATCTTAAAAAAAAAAAAAAAAGAATGCCCCCCCCAGTCTAACAAACACATCATGTACCCACCAAATGTCCCAGCCTGCCCCCCAAAATGACAGAGGTAGCCACCAGGGAGCTGGCCGTTCCAATTAGAGAAACAGACTTGATTAGCAGAGCCACGGCATTCAAGAACTCTCTAGAGAACCCAGTGAAAGCCTGGAGAGGCTCCAGACACGTCTGGGCAAAACACAAAGAGTTAGGGAAGAGAAAGGTGCCCTGTTCTGACCGAGGCGGCGATGCCCTCAACAGGACTTGACCAGTGCTTGTGTTGGAACAGGTCCCTTTATCCACCCTTTCTCCTTCCTCATCGACCACCATCCAATTACCCATCTGCCTCCCCATCCATCTCCTGTTTACCCCTCCATCTATTTATGTATTTATGCATCTACGCATCCAACTACCCATCTGTCCTTTTGTCCACCCTTCCTCTGTGTTCACCCACCTCTCCTTCATCCACCTTTCCACCCAGCCGTCCATCTGCCCTCTCTCTGAGCCCCACCCAGCCGTCCAGTTCTCCAGCCTCAGTGTTTTCAATCTCTAGGTTCACTTATGTCCTCGGAACACCACGAATCCTGCCATAAATCTACTCACTCATCCATCCCTCCGTCCGACCCGCCTACAGCAAGCAGACTTCCCACAGATCTGCGGCATCTTCCCCTTCCCACGGCACATGCATGGGGACATCCCCATGGGGCCGGATGGGAGGCATCAAAAGTCCCAGGTAATAGAGCTTGTTCAAGAGCATATTGGAAGATTATTTATCTCTGTTCTCCAGGAAATGAAGGCTGTGGATCTCGCTGATTATATTACCCCAATGAGAGACAGAAATAATTCAGAAGGTAACAAGTTAAATCACTACTTTGTAGTTTACTCAAACAAAACTAATACCTAAGGAAATGTTTTCTCTGCCATTTCAGAGCAATTTCACCATTTATCTGTCTTTAACTGCAATTCACAACAATGAGTAAAGAAAAGGAAAAGGGTATCTTCAGCCCAACCAAGAAATTCTGAACACTAATGATTTTGCCATTTGCAAAAACACCGGGCATCATTTCCAGAGTGGCCACAGCCCACCTCCAATAAGGATGGGAGTGACCAGAGCCCCACCGAGTGGGCAAACTACCTCATCTTCCCCCCTCCCCGGAGAAAGTCACCAAGGCCTCCTGCGGGAGCTGAGGCCGGGATGGGCCCTGCGGGACCAGCCGAGCTGAGTCAGCCTGGCAGTGTTCTCTGTGAAGATGGCCTCAGAGCCCCAGGCTCCGGGATCAACAGTTTTAGCTTTCAAAGTCCAAGGGTTTTATGATAAAGGGCTGCTGGCTGGGTGGGGAGCCAGGTCCCAGGCAGAGAGGGATGCTGGGAGTATCTAGGCATGAAGCCTCAGAGAGGCTGGCCACAGTCGCTGAGGTAGGACCACTGGCCTTCCTCAGGTACAGCCTGCACATGGAAGGAACCCACCGCCTGGTGCCCAGAAAGCCCCCAGAGGCCAGCCCCTGTATGTCTGGGTTGCAGAACCTTAAGGTGAGCGGGTTGGGAGGGAAGGTAGGAAGGAAGCTGGGTACCTTGCTCAGCTGGCTGATCCTCCTGACTGAGAACTACCCTTTGGCCATCTCCTTACACCTGTGGATTCTCTTTCCACGTGACTCTCAGGGATCTGTCTCCGGCCAGCTCTCTACTCTCAGTGCCAAATGGCTCCTTGACATTACCTCCGACATTTCCACATCACTGCAGAGTAACGGACCTTTAAAACTCAGCCGTCCCTACCTGAGCTGGTGATCTTCCCCCACCAAGCCCTATGTACGGGAGTGGTACCTCCATCCTCCAGCCATCCCACGGGCAAGCCAGGACCCTGGGACATACGGCAACACCTCCCGGTCCTCACACCAAATATCCAGTCGCTCACCAAGTCCCGGCGTTTCCACTTTGTAGCTCTCTCTCAGAGAAGCGCACTTCCCTGCACCTGCACCACCGCCGCCCTGGGCCGAGCTGCTGCCATCTGTCACCTGGGCACGAGCAGTCATCTCCAAACTGGTGTCCTGACCTTTCTCCTGGCTCCCGAGCAATCCGTTCTCAACCAGGAGCCAGGGTAAGTCACTCTCTGCTTACAGCCTTCAGTGCTAGCCCTGCTCTCAGGGTGAAGGCCACCTTTCCTCCCCTGGCCCTCATGGCTCTGCGTGCTCCGGTTCCAGCCCGCCTCTCCCACTTCATCTCACACCACGGCCCCGCTGTCTGCACGCCAGGCGCCAGCCTCCCTTTGGTCCCTCGAACTAACCTTGACCCCTCCCACCGCAGGGCCTGTGCCCTCCACGTCCACCCCACCTTTCTCACTTACCTGCTTCAGGGCTCTCCTTCAGGCTTCAGCTTCAACCTGCTTTCCCCTGTTAGGAAGCCTTCCCCGCCATGTCCTCACAGCCCTCATCACAGTTAAGGACGAGGTTTTCATACGTGTGGTCATCAAACTTCCGGCCCCACTAGAATCTCAGCTCCACGAGGACAAGGACCATCGAATCTATTTTGCTCATCACCAGACGTCCAGTGAGTGAACAAGGGAGGAGGTCAAGACCGGGGTCCCACTGCCACAGGCCAACCACTCTCACAAAGGAAGCAGATACTCCCCGCGTGCCCCCGCCCAAATGCCAGCCCCCGGGGCCCTAGACTGGCCCTTGACACCAGGCCTTCATTTTTCCTCCCTTGAGTGAGAGACTGTAGGTGCCTCGGGGCCACATGTCCTGGAGTCACACACCCCAGTGCTCTCCCAGGGACACTCTTGAGGCCTTTCTGAGGGACACCAGTGACACCACAGGACAAGAAGCAATAAGGCTCTCTCTCTCAAATTTGAGAACCACTGAACCAGAACCACCCACCCACCCACAGGCAGCTTTGTCCCCCCTTGCCCGTCCCCACACCATGTGCAGTTCTGACCCTGCAGGCCCCTTGAACACACTGCAGGAACAACATCAGCCCAAACAGTCCCCGGCAAAAGATGTATGTGGGCAGATGTTTCAGGCCGAGCCTGGCTGGGCTCACGACCAGAAAGCTTGACGACGTGGTAGGATGGGCCCCTAGGTGACCACCTGCAGAGACACTGAGGCGTCTCCCGGGAAAGAACTTGTCCTGCGAGAAAAGGGCCAAGCATGATGACCTTGACCCAGAGACCAAGCTTGGTGGTGTGACCAGCTCTGTCCCTGATGACTCAGCCCGGGTCCACAGGAGAAGAGAACTCTCACCCAAAACCAGAGAGCCCTGTTCATAAACACTGCAGCACTGAAGGACGGCAGCAGTCTGGCTGCAGCGCCCCCAACTGGAGAAAACAGGGAAAAAAATCAGTACCTCCTCTTCTGCATGAGCTCAGGGTCACATGCGTGAACCTCAAATACCCAGGAAGGGGGCTTCAGAAACAGAAGACAGAGCCCTCAGAGCCGGGGGGGGTGGGGGGGGGGTGCAGCCAGACTCAGCCGGGCCCAAGGGACCTACCAGGACCTGGAGCAAAATGAGAGAACACGACCCCAGACACCATCGCCATCCCTGACTCAGCCTGTTCATGGATGTAAAGAAGAATCACATAATGTGTAGGGAGCCCATGCCGGGACCCGGTCCTGACCGGCCACAAGTCAAAGACACTTGTGTGAAGATGTGCCAGCCCGGATAGGGCCCAAATCCCTTTACAAAATGTCTAAAATCAAAATGGTCCCCAGAGACTCAGACCTTCCAAATCTCAGTCCAGAGAAGCTGGTTTATGGCTCATTATTAAACTGCTGAGGAAAGAATAAAACAGGAGGCTATTAGACAGAAACCAGACAAATGAGGCAGCGGCCCCATCAGTAAAGAGATGTGGACACGGGCCAGCAGCACCTCAGTGTCAGAGACACTTGATTCCAAGCGCATGGGGGACAGGGAAGGGTCAAGGCCTGGGCCGCACACCCCCTCCGCCCCAAGCAGCCCACCTCGAACCCTCTGCCACTGGACTTTAGGCAAAGAAGGCAGACACCGAGTCTGGCCGCCACGGGTGCTGAGTAGACATTGTGGAGGAGGAGACACGATTGGCAGTTCTGGTAGGCGTACACAGTGACAATGGCACCCAGGGTACAGAGAAGGCCAACCCCCAAAGGAGTGGCCCCTGGAGCCGGCTGGTCCCTGAAGAAGTGGAGTAAGTGATGACAGGTAGAATTCGCCCATTTGGGAGTTCGGGCCGAGCCCCAAAGTTCCGAGCTCCATGTTGGAAGGTCCGCACGTTCCAAAGAGAATAGCTTTGCCGGCTCACTGAGACGCGGCCGAGCCGGCCCTTCCTCTCTCCACCCTGTCACCCTCCTGCCCAGAGAGGGGAGGCCGGGCATGTCCGAAAGTGGGATCCTCAGGAGTGTAGAGCACTGGGGAGCGTCCCCTCCCAGAGGGGCAGGAGAGAGGTGCTCTGCCTGCGAGCCTGTGCGGGAGCTCGAAGGGTGCCACTGATGAGGGGCGAAGGCACCCTCGGGAGGGAGGCTCCGGCCCCCATCCCAGGCCTTTCCTGAACTGTAGAACCCCGGGTCCTGGGGCCCCCCACAGGCCTCAAAGTACAGTGCGGGGAAAGGCAGAAGTCCATTTTATACACAATGCTGAGGCTCTCAGAGTTGCAGCGTGACATAGCCCCCTGGGCTCAACCACCTGTGTCACCTCCTGCCTAGGTGGAAGATGCCAACATCTGCTAATGTTTTCCCCCACCTGGACTGGGCACACCCTGAGGGCATTTCCAGAGGAAGATTGGACCCAGGACCACTCTCCAGCCCCCTTCACCCTTGTCTCCTCGCCCCTCCCAGGACCTTCTCCCAGGACCCGAGCACCAGGCTGGGCTGCAGTGAACACCAGGGCAAGGCCAGCCCCTTTCTCAGCCTGCCCCCCTCCCGCACAGAGATCCTGGCACCAGAAAGGTGCGGACAAGGCGGAGTGGCCCGAAAGCTTGCGGCACTCCCCACCGCAGCGTCACTGTGGGTCACTTGTTAGGAAAATCTTTGTGATGAGCAGCGGATAAGCCTGGCCCTGCCCCCACTTCACTTCCAACACTGGGGACCAGGACACTCCCGCCCCTGCATAGCTGACACTAAGTTCAAGTCAGCAAGGAAAGACACCTTTTATTTTACTTTAGAAATTACTTTCCTGAGGGAAGGCATAAACCTGAACCAGAGTAGCAGAGCTAAACTAACTTGGAATGTTTTCACTCATGAGCGTCAGTATGGCGTGAAGGGCATCCCGGCCCTAGGACGGGCCCTCTCCCCTGGGTCCCAGCTCTGCCGTCCACTGTGATGGCCTTGGGGCTCTCCATTCATCAACATGCACTTCTCAACCACCTGTGACACCCTGGGTGTGTCACAGGTGCTGGAGCTCAGCAATGGCCAGGTCGACATGGTTCCTGTCCCCCAGGAGCTTGCAGTCCATGGCTGCGACACCCGTAAGCAGGAACAGGACGGACTGTGACGATGATCAGAGCAGCCCATGTTTCCTCAGCGCTGACTCTACAGCAGGCACCTGTCTCAGAGTTTTACCTGTACCCGCTCACCTGCTCTAACGAGGAAAGTTCTATTATTTACCTCCGTTTCACATAAGACGCCGAGGAGTTCAACAACCCCCCAAGGCCACGCAACCAGTAAATGGGGATCAAGACAAAGAATCGCAGTGTGTGCCCTGGCCCTTGTAGCTTCGTTGGTTGGGTGCCAGCCTGAGAAGCAAAAGGTCGGCAGTTCAATTCCCAGTCAGGGCACATGCCTGGGTTGCAGCCGGTCAGGAGGTGGGTGCTTGGGAAAGGCAACCAGTCACTGTTTCTCTCCCACATCCATGTTTCTCTTCCTCTCTTTCTCCCTCCCTTCCCCTCTAAGAATAAATACATAAAACAAGATAAAGGAATCACAATGTGTGTGCTTCTAAGCCCTCTCTCAATCCCCTCACCTCACTCTGCACCTCTCGGGATAAAACCTGGGAGGAAAGTGAACAGTGGGTGAGAGGAGCAATTGGTAGTGGCAGAATTACACAGGGACACCAAGGACGGCAGCTCTGAGGCAGGACACGGACCTGAAGGAAGGAAGCCAGGGAGCCTTCGGGGCGCACGCGGAGGATCAGCAGAAACTGCTACACCAGCCCCAGATGCAAAGCCAAGTGCGGGCAGAAATGAAAGGCGGGCTGGCTGGAGCCTGCGCAGGAGGAAGGCAGTGGAGGGGTCAAGGGAGGCTGGAGAAGAGGCCAGACCCAGACGGATCTGCTTGGCAAAGAGAGAGGGTCTGGTTTAAAGTGCACAGAGCCAGGGCGAGCCTGCCCTGAGGCAGGGGGGGTGACAAGCTCAGATTCATCCTGGTGGTTGGGGAGGGGCAGGAGCTCAGAGGCCACCAGGTCCCCATTTCCTCATCTGCCAGTGGGGTCCTGGCACCCTCCTTTAAGGAGATCACACAGGCTAATGCCTTATTGTTGGTGGAAAACAGAGGTCTCAGTGCCCAAATTCCCCACATCACATGGACCCCGCCCCAGGGAGAGGGATGGGCTCATGTCTGAGTGAGGCCAGAGCCCCAGCTGCCAGGAAGGCACTCTGAATCCAGCTGGCAGACAATGTGGCCCAAGTTCCCTGCCAAGCCGGCCTCTCCTGCCACTAATTTCCCATTTGGTGCAAAAAATTGTCTTTTCCCCCTCAGACGTGCGGTACCTGAAAGCTAATTGCGCCACAGTCCTGGGTCAAGAGAGAGCCAGGTTTTCCTTGGCACTTTGGAGGTAGGGTGAGAAAAACCCAGCTGTAAGCTGATCACGGGGAAGGAGGGCAGACTGTCGGCCTGCTCCGCCCCACTGCCTGGTACCCCACACCGCCTGGCTTGCCTCCTCACCCGTGCCCCCTCCCTCCCCATCCTCCCCCACTCGGGTATACTGGCACCCTGGCCAGAGGCGCCTGGGTGGAGGAGCAGGGTCCAGAAAACACTTGTTCCCAAGTGTGAATGTTCACATTAATAACAACACACTCCTGGAACCGGACACTTACTGAGCATGTTTCAGCTCATCTTCACGACAACCCCGTGAGGCAGGCGAGTTTCTGGTGTCGTTGTGTGGGTGAGGGAAAGGAGCCCCAGATGTGATGTCTCCAAGGTCACACGGGGGCAGACAGGACTTGAACTGGGCCATGGGTTCCCAGAGTCTGCTAGTCATGCCCTCCCAAGAGGATCTTTTCACAGCAAAGTATGGGGTGGGTTTACCTCACACTGAGGGTCAACAAGCCTCATCTCACCTGATAGAGAAAACAGTGACATGTACTTACCAGGTGCCGGGCGCGGGACTAAGCAGCTGGCACTGCCTGGTTTAATGCCCACATCTCACAAATCCGGGAGCAAGTTCAGGGAGGCGGATTACAGGCCAGGTCTGGGGCACAAGGACAAGCCTTGGGGCTCAGGACAGTTCCGTGGACAGTTGCACACGTGTTGCTGGGACCCTGTTACCCTGGGGGGCTCTGGAGTCAAGGATTCCTCGTCACTGCCCCCCCGCCCCCCACAAGGAGACCATACTAGAGCTTCGAGCCAAGATGAGGAAAGTGGGGCCCGACTCGGGCCCAGGCTGGGAGCACCGTCCCGAGACACACACACCCCAGAGGAGCCGCACTGCCTTGGCATGTCCATGCAGACGAGCAGTGCCAAGGCCAGTGACCCAAAAGAAAGGCCCCAGGCCAGGCAATTTCTCCCCCACAAAGCACCTGGAACCCTGGAGCACAGGCCTGTCAGGCCCCCGTTACCCTGGGAATGCCCCACCCTAGGAATAGAGAGGAAGCTCTGAACGCCAGGCCAGGACAAAGGACATTGAGAACAGCCCCTCCCCACCCCCATCAGTCCCCTACACCCAACCACAGTTCAAACTGAGCGTTCCTCTGCTCCTGTAGGTGGACGAAGGGTCTGACCAAAGAACTCAGGGTACAACACGACAGCCCGGGAGCTAGAATGGAGGCCTGGACAGGCCAGGAGGGGCCGTGCACATCAGAGGCAGTGCCCGCTCTCCCTGCCCAGACAGCGTCGAGCAGGCCCCCTCTCCTGGGCGGGCCCACACCTGCCACAGGGAACCAGGTGTGCAGCAGCTCTTCCCACCCACGAACCCACTGCCCTCCAGTGCTCAGGTGGACAGCCATCTGCTCCACAGCTGTCTGGTTCAGCCCCACCCCTCACTTCCCTGGTGCTCCTGTCCCCCTGTGGGCCTCTCCGTGTGCCCAGACTGGTGCTGGGCACACACATTCCTCTTCATCCTCACAATCGCCCCACCAGACAGGACTGCGGTCATCACCCCATTTCACGGAGGACACTGAGGCACAGCAAACGCCAATGTCTTGCCCACCGTCACCCAGCTACCATGTGGAAGGGCCAGGACCCAGGAAAGGCCTGTCTAATTCCAAAGCCTACCTGTGCTGCGACCTCCAGGCTCCACCAGACATCTCTGCACCCCAATCTCCAGAGCACCAGACCCCAGGGTGCATCAGGCCATGGGGCCTCCCATCGCTACCTCCTTTCCCAGGAACTGCATCTTCCAGGTCCTCTCCCCACCCCCGACTCCAAGACACTCTAAGCTGTCGGCTGCATGCAGTGTGGCAGCTCTGCGCACCCCAAACGTTGTTTGCTAATGAATCCCTGAGAATTTATAATAAAGTTGATGGGGCCTAACGAATGGGTCCGGGACAAAAAGGAGCCAATTACCCAACACTCTCTGCTACGACCTTTAAACAGGTATTTGCACGTGTGAATGACGACCTGGGGTCGGCAAGTGCAGCTACAGTTCCAACCTGGCCTTTTACGGCCCCTCACAAATGATGCACACGGCAAGCTCTACATCAGCTGTTGTCTTGTGCCCCACGTTTCTGAAGCCAAGGCTGCATTTGGAGTCGGGGTCCTGGTAATCACTCTGCCGCTCCGGGAACAGCGTACGGAAGAGAACCGGCACAAAGCACAGCAGAGGACAGGCCACCCAGACCACCCAAGCCTGGAATACAGGTAAAGGGGCCCCCAGCCCCTGCCCTCTGTGGTCCATACTTCAGGTGACACAAACCTAGACCAGCAGACTCGGTCGCTCCCTCCTGTCCAGAACCCAGATCCGCCTGGCTCTTGGCACACGTGCACAGGCCAAGTGTAAAGGTGAGTTCTTGCACATTTGGGTGCGATCTGCATGCAGGGTTATGCCTGGTGCTCTGGGATTTCCCTGGGTCAGGCACAGGGGGGACTCCGGGAAGCCAGGGTGCAACTGGTTCTGCCCACAGGCCCTCTCACTCAGCCGTCCGCAGAGGGAGTAGGACCGGTAGAGGTAGGAGGCCCGCACAAAAGGGTGTGTGGGAAAGTGGAGCTCTCCTGCCCAGAATCTATGCTCAAGCCCAGCGGCCCTTTCCGACTGGCCAGCCCCTCGGCCTGCTCACAGGGCAGCTCTGGAAACCCTCGGCTGGCTCAGCCCCGTCTCTGAGCGCACGTGTCCTGGAGGTTCCTGGAGACCCACCCAGAAAAAGACATGCTATGGGTTGAGTTGTGTCCCTCAGAAAAGGTGTGTTGAAGTCCCCCAGTAGTTCAGAATGGGACCTTATTTGGAAACAGGGTCTTTACAAAGTCAACCAAGGTAAAGTGAGCTCATTAGGGTAGGCCCTAATCCAATGTAACTGGTGTCCTTGTAAAAAGGGGAAATTTGGACACAGGACAGACCCACGCAGTGGGCAGGCTGTGGAGATGCGGGGCGGCTGCTACCCACAGCTGAGGCAGGCCTCGGGCGGCTTCCAGGAGCAGACTCCCCCCTCGGGAGGGGCTGGCCCTGCTGCCCACCCGCGATCTTTCACTCTGGCCTCCAGAACTGAGACTAAAATCCTGCCATGGAAGTCCCCAGGGGACGCGGCTGTGTCACAGCAGCCCCTGGAGATGAACATTCCACAGTCACTCGGACACCATCAGATGCCCAGGGCGGAGGGGCTTCACCCGAACACCCGCTCCCACCAGGCTCCAGCCAGGGCCCTGGCAAGGGGTTCACAAGGACCCATGCTTGGGGTGAAGTTGTAAACTGGGCCATTTTAACCCAAAAAGGTTGGAAAAGAAAGTATAATCACCACCAAGTCAGCCCATAAAATAGAGGAAAAAGGCCCAAAACAGCATGCAGGGGGCATCACCAGAGCCTCCACATGAGCTCCTGAAAACACCACCCAGCTTGTCCCCCAGGGCGCAGGGTAAGAGAGACGCAGGGACATCGACCCCCACTTTCCTCAGGAAGAGAAAACTGCCAAGGACGGCACATGTAGGTCCTCCAGGAACAGAGAGAGATGGCGGAAGAGACACGAAGGACTGGCCCAGGACAGATCGCCCCTGTGCCCTCTTACTCGGAAGGCAGCCCTGTGACCCTGCCACCAACCACCCCTGTTTCCTTGGCAACCCAGGACAGGTGCACCCGTCTTCCCCGCCTGCTTGAGAGAAAAGATGACTCCCCCAGAGAAACCGCAACTAAAGCCATTTTACAGCTGATGTTGGAAACCAGGGAGCCTGGCTGAGCAAGGGCAAACAGCCAGCATGTCTGCGAGTGGGGGTTCACCGAGGTCAGTGGCCCGCTTGGCCCGGTGTCCGTCAAACCACCTCCACCCTCGGGAGGGCTTCTGCTCGAGCAAACCCCCCCATCCCTCCTCGCAGCACCCCCCAATCCCCCTTCTTCCTGGGAGATCCAGGAACTGGAGGGAGTGGGGCTGGGGAGAGAATCCACTTCCCCAACGGATTACTATGCTTGGGCCCACCTCTGAAGGTGTGCCCTGCCTTCACACGTGGACCTGTTCTCCCTAAAGAGCAGATTGCCTTGGATTCTACTCACAGCACCTGTGAGCCCCATTCAACCACGGAAACCTGGCATGTGCCTGGCCACACCCCCTTTCCCACCTAGCCTCAGGATCACCTTCTCCTGGCTGCACCTGCCGCGCCACGCCCCCCTCCCCCACCCAAACAAAGGCTTGCTCTACAAGGCAACTCAAACCTCGTGCAAAGCAGACATCCTAGCTTAACTGTTTACCGAGGCTTACAACACCCTACTTGGTAGAAGACCGCAAGGGTTCCAAGCCCCAGGACTCCCTCCCCAAGGACTTCGGCCCCTCCTGCAGGATGCTGTTTCTATGGGTGACATACCTGCCACGTCCTGTGTGTCCTTCCAGGAGAGAGGAGTGCCGGGTCACAGACGTGGGGCACCTACTGAGCAGCTGACCTTTTGTCCTGCCTGTCCAAACAAGCCACATTCAGGCAGCAGCACCCCCGCTCCCCAGCAAAAGTGCCTGGGGCCAGGGCACAGCAGACCTGGGGACCAGCTCTCTCCACACACACTCTCTCAGGTGCCCTGGAGGTGCAGGGCTCAGGGTGAGGCTGTGCTCCTCCTTCCTCTGAAGAGCCGCCCAGGGTCCCTGTGGCCTTTCCCATGGTCAGCCTTGCTTACCATCACCCCTGTCTCTGACGGTGCCTATCATTGATTTCAAAGGCCCCCCTAATCCCTAGGTAAAATAATGGCTACAAAAAGGGGCGTCAGAAGAGGCGTCTTATGTGACGCCACCCACTAGCCCCTGGCCCGTAATCTCTGGCCACTCTCTGCCCCACGCTCCCCACCCCGAGCTGCCTGCCTGCCAGCCCCGCACACCTCTGGTCCAGCTGCCCGGAGCGCCCTCGCCGAACCCCCTCTGCACTTGTTTACGGCACCAAGGCCACTCCTCCTCCGCTGCTCTTCCTCGGGCTGCTCCCCAGTGCTGGCTGCCAAGCATGTTCGCCTGTAGGCCCCGCTACACTAAACTGAGAGCCCCGTGAAGGCAGCTGTGGGCCCGGGGGTGTCTGCATCCCCAGGCCCAGGCAGAGCCCCGGGACTCCTCAGAGAATGTCTGTGAATGGGACCAACAAGCCAACCAATGGATGCAGGCTCCCCATTCGTGGCAGCCACCAGGTCCCCTCGGACGGCTGCCGTGGCTCCCAGGTGAAGACCTCCACGGCCACCCCCGGCAGCCCATTCCTGGGAGGTGGGCACCGCTGCAGCAACACCAGAATGTCGGGAGCCATTTCTCCTTACATTCACATGAACTCACTCAAATTAACGGGAAGCAATTTCATTAACAGATAGTACTGTTTGATGAGTTTGTCCCAACTCAGGGCTTATTTTTAAAGTGTCCTTAAAAGCGGTGTGGAGCAAGCTGGAGAGCTGACTCTGACAGAATGGAAGTTGCGTGACACTGTCTCACCTGGGGATACAGAGGCCTTTCCCTTTGAGCTGTGGGGACCCCTCCGAGCCTCAGAGCTCTCCTCCAGGTTGAGGAGGGGGGTGCATTCCTGAGGCTGGGCCCTAGAGGCCGTGGGCCCAAGCAGAGAAGGAAACTCAACTCAGTAAGTGCTTCTCCCGGGAGAAGCTCCCGGCCTGACCGGGAGGGACGTACTCAGAGCAAAAGGTCACAGACTCACCTACAGTGTGAGGGCCTGGGACACGGGCAGACCAAAGGCCGGTTCCCCAGAGAAGAGAAGCCCACACGGTTGTGCCAACAGGGGCGTAGTATTCAGAGACACAGCCCGCAGTTTCAAAGAAATTCCGACTTGACTTGGCATCGCTTAAGGAAAAGTTTGCATTTTCCTCTCTTCCTGCGCCCCACAAATGTACTACAGTCTCTCCCGGTACACCCCCCACCCATAATCACCTTCACCCTCAGGTGTTCATCACATCAGTCGGGAGCCTCATTTATCCCTCCTTTACCCAGACTCTCCGCCCCCAGAACAAAAGCCGCAGATTCGCACCACCTGGGAACTTGTTAGAAATGCAAATCTCGGACCCCACAGCCAATCTGCAGCCTACCTCTGAGGGGAGGGTGGGGTCCAGCAACCTGTGTTTTAACAAGCCCCGCCCCCAAAGGGATTCTGAGGCACAGCTGAGCCACTGCCTGACCTCCAAGGACCGCCCAGGAGCTGACCCACAGTGAAAGTCCCGCTCTCCCCTGCTGCTTCAGTTCAGTCCCTTGTCCCCATTCTCCTGACTTGGCGTTACAGAAATCTGGAAGAAAGCTGGCTGGGACAGAACTCAGAGGGTGGGCCGGGGCCGGAGAATATCCTCTTTGAAGGGATGGGGGTGGAGAAGGGGATCCTCATACATGGAGGCACCTTGTAGCTTTCACACACCAGTCAGAACTGGGGTCGCTACCACGAAGCCAGGAGGGGAGACTAAACTGGGTGTCCAGGGGCTCACGTTTACCCAAGTCATCCCCAAGCTGGACTTCATCCTCCGCAGCAGACGCCCAGGACTCAGAGTCACTCAGTCGGCTCCTGGAAATCAGTATCCAGAGCTGGAGACGCCCACCATCTGCAGAGGTCAGGGTCAGCCCCCTGCTGGGACCACACTGAGTCTAGAGCAGTGGCCCCAGTCAATGGGAACGGTGGGGCCTCTGGCACCAAGTAGAATGGGTTCATGTGTCACTCCAGGGGCAGGAAGCAGCACTTCCCCTCAAAACTGCCACCCCCCTCCCAGGGCCTAGTGGCCACTCCCCCCAGGAGGAGGTCGGGTCCTCTCCGCTCCTTAGGCTGCCTATCCACATTGTTCTTCCGCAGCCCGGGCTCCTGGCAGGCCAAGGACAAGAAAGCAGGCCCCTCCCCAGCCCTAGGACTTGCCTGAGCCTGGGCCAGCTGCCCCTTGTACAGCTGGTGGGACTTCAAAAGGCAAGTTTCGTGCCCCATGTTCACAACACCTTTACTCCTTCTGCCTGTCTTGAATGTTTTCTACATCCGTCACCCGGCAGGACGGACGGGACTGGTGTGATGAAGGAGCCGGGCCCCTGCAGGCCCTTTCCAGTCCACGTGCGGCCTATGGTCAGCACCACCTGGAGCGCATTAGCACTATGGATGCTCAGTCGCCCTCTGACCTTTCTGTTAGCATCTGCCGTTCCTCAGGGTCCCCAGCTCAGCGGGAGAAGCCCTGGGCTGGATAGTTACCCGAGATCTGGGGTCACGGGGGGATGTGCTTTTGTAACAAGTGGTGCCACCCGTTGAGTGATAAGGACCTAAGGGGTTGCTAGCAAAAGCCCAGAACAGAGCCTCTGCTCTCTAGCCCGAGGCCTCTGTTAAACCAGGATTTTGCTTTCAGCTACCCTGAAGGAGACAGGGCCATTCGTATTCTCCAAACTCGGGGACTCTCCCGGAGTGAAGTCTTCACGGAGTCTGACCCAAGGCAACGAAGAGCGACACCGCCCTCCTGTGGCAGCTTCGGCAGTGACAGCCGCCCACAGGAGGCCGAGTCAGAACAGGCTGGAGGGCCCTCCAGCTCGGAGAGGCCAGGGCTTCACTCCAAAGCACGCCATCCTCAGAGTGATTTTCGGGGAGGGCAAGAGCCCCAAATTCCAGCCACGCACTTGCCAGATTAACGTTCCTCCCAACAACTGGAGTCAGGGTCTCTGGCCCCATCATCCACTTGCTATGTGAGCTTTACCTGCTTTGCCCCTTCTCTCATCAAGGTGGAGTCAGATATGATCTCCAGTACAGTTCCTAGGTCCTGAGGGGTGTCGTCATTGGAAATACTGCACGGACGTCTCACTGAGCACCCGCTTGACGTTCCGTGCGCACGCAGGCTGCGGGGGGCAGCTGGAAACTAGGCAGCGTCCCTCCCTCAGTCGCAGGATGTAGAAAGGATGGCAGGACAGGACTGCTCACCCAGGAGAGGCCCCTCGCCCAGCCTGGGCTTCCTTTCTGACCACGTGGACCCTGTCGATCTTCCGGGTCCTATCCTGGTCCTCGTGGCCACCTCCCCAGTCCCAGGAGCTTCCCCGCTGGCATTGCTGTAAGGTACCCTATCGCTTGGGCCACCGTGTTGGGAACACCTACTGATCCCACTAGTCCTCAGAAATGCTTTGCCGGGATTTACATCTCGGAGGCTGAGGCACTGAGGTGGTTTTCCAGGTGTTTCCAGCTTCCTCTTCCCCAAGCACTAGCCGAGTCTTATTTGAACGGCAGACCAGTATGTTTTAAAATTTAAAGTGCTCGTCGGAAAAAAGCACGTACGCGGTGGGGAAGGGCCTGCTGTGTTGTGGTTAGAAAGGCGTTTTAAGTGTCTCTCTCCCTTCACTGATCCAGGGCCCAAGTCTGCAAGTCCACCTGGCCCTGGAGGGACGGAAACCGAGACACGGTTTCATGAAATGGGCCCCACACTCAGCTCTCTGCCCCCTTTTTTATTTTCTTACTTCCCTGCGTGTTGTGCTTGGACCTGGCAAACCCCTCAGAGGACGTAGAAGTACCTTCCCCATTTTCCCTCCTGTCCTTACAGACCTGTGCCGAACCCTCCCTCCCTGTGCCAAAACTGCAGCGACAAGGTCGGGGTGAGCCTGGTCCTCTCCCTTGGTGGCTGGCCAAACCTGGAAAGCATTCCACACTTTTTTCACGCCCTCTGAGGCCCTCCCTTCTGTGACTGCCCCCTTTGTCCTGAGTGCTGCTCCCACCTCAACACACCATTTTTCCATCTTGCCTCCTAGTCTGCTGCTCCCAAGGTGACCTCCTTCACTTCCACACTGATGGCACCTGCTCTAAAGCAGCAGAGCCCAGCGCACAGAGGACAAGGGCACTGAGCATCACATCCAAGGGCTGCCCCAGCCAGAGATGCAGAAGACCCACTCAGGAAATGAATGCACTGGCAACTCCAAGGCTGGTGGGAGCCATCCCCACCTGCACACCAGGCAGTGGGCCCAGGATGCTGCCCCACCTCCTTCCACCACGCCAAGCTTCTTCGCTCAGCACCCTCCACCTGTGGCCTGACCACACAGCCTGAAGCCCTGCTCCACCCTTCTCAAGAAGTGCCCCCACGGGACATAACCAGGCTGGTGCCTGCCACCTCTCACTTCTCAAACTTCCGTCCTCGCTAACACGCCTCATGTGTGATCGTGCCTGGCAGCTCCTGATTTCCTTCAGACACCCACTTTCTCTTCCTGATACATCCAAACGTGACCCACCCTTCTCGGGAACACAGCCTAACCCCCCAGGCTTCCCTCCACACCCACCTGTAGCCTGGATCTCGCAAATCCACCCTGCAGGACCGCGTGACCTTACCCAGACTCCCACCGACACCTTCGCTGCCCCCTGCAGACTTGAAGCTCCACATGTCCGTTATGTCTTTTATTCCAGGTTGGAAACCTCGGAGCCGCTCTTTTACAAAGACATTTCTACTGTTTTTTAAACACTATACAATTCCAAAATGCTGATTATAGGCATATTTCTAACCACCAAGCAAAAAACTTACAAACAGAAATCACCCCCAATCCCACCTTGGGAGAAAGCCATTTTATTCTGAAACATCCATCATCTACTTTTGGTTTTTATACAAACGTTTCACGGTCTTTCTGAACATGGGAAGATGTGCACACGTTTTATAGTCTCCATCTCTCATGTAAAAATAACCTGTTCAAGCCACTTAAAGCGAGATGGCTGAAATGGTTCGGGTCAAAATCCATGAACACCCCCAGGCCCCTGAAGCCTGCCTCGCTGCCCTGTCCTCGCCCCACAGAGATTAACCACTTCCCTGACTTCTAACAGCAGAGTTTTGCCTGAGTCACTTTTAACACTCCCTCTGCCTCCAGGTCCCAACACCGACCATTTCCCCTTCACCTGGCTCATCCCCTCCAACATGACTTACTTCAGACGTCCTGCTACGTCCGACTTCCCCCACACTCAACTCATTCTGTATACATCACAGAGCTTCCCTAAAACGCAGCCACCCTCAGGCTAAATGCTCTGAATGGCCCAGCGCCCACACCAGAAACCCAAACTCTCAACCCCACCACCTGACAGCTCCCTGCAAAAACCACTTGAGCTGCTTGAAAAGCCTCTCCAAGGCCACTGGTCACACGCCCTGTGAAGGCTCAGGAGCCCCACGGGAACCCTCAAAGTCCTTTTTCTCATCCTCACCCGAGGACAGGCGTACTGATTTCAGAGAAAGTAAAATGAAGGAAGGCAGAGACATTGTCCAGTTGCCTCTTGCAGGTGCCCTGGCTGGGGACCAAATCCACAACCCAGGCATGAGCCCTGATCGGGAACCGAACCCGTGACCTTTAGGTTCACAGGGTGACACTCTAAGCCATACCAGCCTGAGCTCCAGGTGCTTCACATGGAACTGAGGCTGCCCCATTGCAAAACCTTCACACCAACCCTGGCTTTGCCTGTAACACCCTCTTCCCCAGGGACACGCAGTCGACACTGGTACCACTTCTGGGTAAACAGCTGTTACTTTCCTGGTGACCCCAGTACCCCTGTAAAGTGGCTGTGCTCTGGATGATGGCTACCTGGCCGGTCCCAAGCTTCCCACTCACCCCGCCACTCCTCTCCCATGGACGGAGACCCCGGGAAAACCCAACCACTCCATACACACCTGTGACGGTGGCTGGCACAGGCCGAGTTGGCAGGCCCTGCCAGGTGAGGTCCTAGCACTACCCAAGCACAGGGACCTTCAGTGGCAGGACTCCGGAGAGGCCCCATGCCTTGCACAACTGAGCTCTGTCCTGAATGCTTCACCCCCTTCCAACACTCACCCCTCACCCCACACACCGACACACCCCACTCCCTGGTGGCGGCAACTCTTAGCACACTGGGCTGTGCCCTCCTCCAATGGGCAGGCGTCCATCCTGGCGCTGACCCTTATGAGGCCGCAACCCACCCTCTGCTATTGTCCACACTCTCAAAGTAAGGTCCAGTCACAGAAACAAGGTAAGGAAGCCTACATCAGAAGAGCACGCAGGAGCTTCTGCCCACCTGAGTGCTGTGTGCCTTGGGTTCAGACCGAGGCTGGCAGGCTAAGGACCAGACGGAGCTCAGAGGGCTCCTGGCTTGGCAGAGGTTTTCACTGCACACACACTCCCCCATGCCCACACACTCTCTATGAAATTAAGGAAACCACTCCTTTGAGTGTAAGACAGGATTCTTTTATTAATTTTTCCTGAACTTGTGTCATGTTTACTGAATGTTTTTCTCAGTGTAAGAATGTGACCGGGGGCTTTAACAAACCAGCTGGATAACGTGACCTGGGTAAGTGCTTGCCTGCACGTAAGACCAATTGTCACTCTCTGGCCCGGCCTCCACGTAAATCCAATTGGTCTTAACGCCTGTCTGAACAGAGAGCAAGCAGACCGCATCACCTTATTTCTAGTTTAAACTTGAACCTTCAAATTCACCCCCATCCCAACACCCATACCCTCCCCCCCACAAAAAAATGATTAGAAATGGCTGCTAAGGACTGAGTCAGTTGTGAAGAATTGGCTTAACCCTACAGCCAGCACTGCCCGTGGGCCAGCTGGAACTCTCCAAGTGCAACAGGCAGGGAGTGAGTAGAGGAGGCTCTGAGGACAGGGCCAGGTCCTGGCCGCCACGCAGGCTTATGCACCAGCGCGCACACACGCACCTTCCTTTTCTCTAAGCAACGTTCCTCTGTAGCACTTCAGAGGTTGTTCGCACCCTAAAGTTTTTCAGTGCGCAGATGAGCAGAAACTTATTCTAAATGCACAAGGTATCATCATATTTCTAACAACATAAGCCAAAGTTAACAGAGGCACTCTGTTACACACAAAATAATTATTGCAAAGATCAAAAACATAACCAACAAAGCTTATCACAGTTTCTAAGGCAAGTACCAGCTCTGGCCTCTGACACAGGCTTCCCTTGGAGTTTCCAGAAGGCCTCACTCCTGCCAGAGCTGCCCCTACGGGCCGTCACCAGAAGTGCTCCGCTGCTCCCGACACGCGGCACGGGAATGAGGCGCTGCTCAATCAAGCAGCACACTCTTAACACTAATTTCAGACACACCCAGTACAACCCAGTGCATCTTAGTTTTCTGTATGATCTGTCAGCTGTTAGCACATACAAAATTGGCAGATTCATGACAGATATTAACACACAGTGATTGTGAATGAGCTTTAAAACAAAAAAAAAACAAAACAAAAACTCTGGTTCTGGGACTTCAAGATATAGCTCAAATTTACAGAACATCTCTCGGCCGAATACACAGGCCAGGATACAAATCTTTACAGCATAATTAACCAGAATCGATTCCTTGGGTAAATTTATCATGCCTGCATCAGTGAGACATACTTTCAGGAACATGCTTCCCCAGGAAGGGCCTCCAGGTCTAAAAGCCTCAGTCAACAGCTTGCTCCAGGTCAGGGGCCTATTTTCCCAGGGGCAGCACATGGCACCTGTAATGGGCGCTCCTTTACTGAGGGGCGGGGGCTAAGAACAGGGTGGGAGCGGAAGTGGAGCAGAAATGCACTTGGAAGCAGCTCAGAGCATGCCTGTGGTGTGCTGTTAACCCAGGCCACGCCCCACTCTGGACCCCAGGAAGAGGGAGGCCCCACCCCCACCCCACACCCAGGGAGGGACTCCGTGGCGATCCCCACCACCAATTTCTGATGCACAGTTAGGGCTCCTGCCCTCTCTGTCCTGACAGCCGGTTCTAGTTTCTGCTGTAGCTCAGCTTCCCCAAACAAACTTGTCTCTGCAGAAGCATGACTGAAACAAAAGGAGTGAAGCATAAGCTCAGTAAGACTAACTGGACTTCTAAACAGTACCATTATGAAAAAGATAGAATGCACTTAATTTCTGTACCTAACTATTTAGAAGTCAAAATGCTCCATACATTACCTATATCCCTTCCCCCCCGAAATCCCCTAAAAACTAAGAAATGTCCAGTATTGGATTGCTCTAGTTGATGTTTAGAACAAAGTTGACAACTTAAAGCTTTATAATAGTCTGTTTTAATATAAACAACTGTTGGAATCAATCAATGTCCATTTCAGGAAGCTTCTTGTCTGAATCCGAAGGCACGGCCGAGTCTGGGCCCTGCTCGGCAGCCTGCGGGCCGGGGCTGTCTCCTTGTCCGTCCACCGGTCCGTTCTGCTCAGCATTACTTTGTTCCTCTTTTGGAGGTTCCACTTTGGGTTTGGGCTTTGAAATTATAGGGTTACAGATATTCATCAGCTCCTAGAATGGTGGAAGAGAAAAGTGTGCTTTCTTATAAAATAACAAATCTTACATGTTACACAAAACCCAGGTCCACCCAATCCCCCAAATCAGAAGCTCAGATACCGTAATGAAGTTCCCTCCCAAATGTCCCTTTAAGGACTACTGGCAATAAATAACAAGGCTGACAAGAAACGACTATTTAAAATGTAAAGCCACTAAATACCTTAATTTTAGCTTCAATGTCTTTTGCCTTGACAACCGGATCCAGGGCCAGACTCTGCTTGTTCTGCAGATTCAGTTTCTTATTCATCCACTCCATGGCCTCGTTGGTGCTTTTTTCCACCTTCATCACGTCGGCAGCATCCAGATGGTCGTACTGGTCCTCCTGCAGTCGTCACAAGAAGACGGTGTCAAAGGACGACTTCCCTACCCAAGTGTCGTCTAGTGCTTCAGCCTTCCAAGAAGTTACAATCTTTCCAAAACAGCACATTCACCCTCACAATCTAGATACTCAATTCCTCAGAAATCCAAGAAAGGAAAGGTGAGCTCAATTTTTAAAACTTAAGAAATAGATTTAAGGTCAAAACCTTACAATACGGTTGCAATAAGAAGGCCTCAAAGTATCAACCACCCACACTTTACAAAAAAATCTTTAGAAACCCTCCGTGTCCCTGGACAGGAGAGCTGAGGTTCATGCAGGCTGGCCAGGGGCTCAACAGCAATGAACACAGCTCTTTAGGAGCTTTCAGGAAGCAGAACTTAACAAGCAAAAACAAGGCGCCTCGTGAATGAATGCAGTAGGCAGCGCGTCAGTCCCCTAAAAAACAAAAACAAACTAATAAAAACAGAAAACCAAAAAACAAGTTCAATTTCTCTCTCTCCAAGTTTCTTACACAAACAATACACATCAGGAACCGGGAGTACCGTGGAGTGGTCAAGAACTTGAACTCTGGAGTCAGACCTCCAGCCAGGTCCCAGCAGCCCCAGTGATAATCTGAGTGATGCTTAAGGACAGTGAGGCCTGAAGACGCTGGACGTTACCCAGCACTGTGGGCACCCTTGGCCGTCTGCCCCGCGGGGTGCTGGTGTGGAGCTGAGGAACACGTGCACGCGGCGCACACCACGCAGCACTAACTCCGGTAAGCAGCCGTTTACTGTTGAGACAGCCCTGCGTCTGCATAACAAGCCAATCACATGCCTAACGCGTTCTCAGAAAGACCTGGACAGAGCAGTCCAAGTGACTGAGGAAGCGTTCTCGGCAAGGAGGAAATTAAACAATGTTGCTCCACGCCAGCCGGGTCCCACCTATTACAGAAAAGTGGCAAATCCCAAGGTTCTTAATAAGATTCGCCAAACATGCATTACATTAACATCCAAAAAGAAAACGGTATTATTACAGAACAGTTAAAGAGCACAAGAGAATAACTATATAAATGCCTCAAAGCTTAGCTCTACGCCAAAACAACAGCAGGGAAGAGGAAAAACGAAGATACCTTGTTTTTGAATGAGCTGATGACTTTCATATACTGCTGGATGTGTTTCCCTAGTTCTTCAAACAGTTTTGGTCTCTCCTCAGATTCCTGGAATCTCATCTTAATAGGCTGACCTAGATTCTTAACAAAAAAGAGAGCACACAAATTCTTCACAGGGCAGCTTAAACTATCAGAGTAGCACTGTTTCCACAATTACTACAATTGATTATGGATTAAAGCACGTTTAACTTCCGCAGGCAATATAAGAAGCTAAATATTTTCCCCAGCCCACTAAAATGCACATGCAGGGGCGGCAAAAGTGGGTTTACAGCTGTGAACACACACAACGGAGTTTATCCTTGTATTATTCTTTCTTAATCACTGTATCATTTTCCGTACGAACTGTGAACCTGCTCCTGCTCCACCCTGTGTACTCAGGTTAGATTACACAAATGTATCTCGATACTGTTCCATGTGGAGCCACTTCAACTACCGCCTGAGCCCCCCCATTCTCAAAACCCCGTGAGAGACAACCAGATACCTGCTGACAGTGACCCCAACACTAAATATGAAGTATCACTGCCAAAAAGAATTTTAAGTCTGAATCTTATGAAGCCTCTGGATCTAGCCTTCAATTTACCAGATATTAACCACCACACAGACGAAAATCAGCAGAATCCAGACTGGGGCAAAGCCGACAGGACAAACGATCTTTTTGTCATTAGGTAACGATGAAGGAAAACCACAGGCGCCGAGTTAAGAGACACACTGTATCAACAAAATGTGTGGACCTCACTTGGGTCCTGAGTCAAACAAACTAAAAAAATAACGTGAAATAACTGGAACTTGAAAACTGACTGTAGATACGATGTTAAGGAATTTTTCAGGTGGGATATGGCAGAGCTAAGGCTACACCTTCTTGTAAATGCCCACTGAGATATTTGTGGATTGAATCTAATACGCAGAACTTGCTTCATGTAACTGTGAGAGCAGCAATGATGAAACACAAGGGGCCGTAAGGTGACAGCAGTTGAAACGATTCTTCTCTCTCCGTTCATGTGTTTGCCATCGATGGAAAGTAAAACAAACACCTCAACAGGGAGATCCCACTGGGGGCTCTTGTTTTGGTGACCACGGCCCAGTGTGACAAGAAACTAGCCGACTGTGCATCTGCGTCCTCTCTCTGACGCCTCGACTTCAGACCTCTTTGTACTTGAACCCGCAGGCTGAACGATCAGACTCTTTAAGTAAAAACCTGATGCTCTGCTTTACTGAGAACCACAGCCACATACACAGCCCGCCCGAACTGCGCTGCCTGCCTTCAGGACAGGGACACGTCCCGCAAATCTTCGCATCTCGACACCAAGAGAGCACTCAACTCCAATTCAGTAACATTGTAAGTCTAAACTGGGTGTTCAGACAAATTCTCCTGTTTCTCTAAGTTATAAATAAAAGCGAGGAAGTTAATGAACCTAGGCAACAGCGCATACAGCGCTTCCACCCCGTTCAGCCTGTGCTCACCACCCGACATAAGAACGCCTTCCAATTCTGAGACGCCCCCCTTGGCAACTACAGCACGACCTCAGGACGCTCCGCTTTCAAAGGACACTTACTTTTAACTCAGCCAATTTATCGACATAAACTTGCTTCGGCTGGTCTTCTCCGTCCTCATACAACCAGTTTTCGGTATCTTCTAGTTTCAAGGTAAAACTGTTACGATCCTAAAGATGAAGAAAATACTGCGCTTAGGTCAGCTACGACTCACCAATCCTGACTGCGTCACCTCTGAAACCAGCTGGTTCACGGGTGGGGTCACAGGCGCAGACTGCGAGACAGCGGGATTTCCTCTCAAACATGAGGGGCACAGGGAGATACGGAAAACAAGACTGGCAACATGTTTTGCTTGATAGGTCCAGGGAGGTTTAATATTCTCTCTGCTGTAAGCAACATTTGGGTATTTTTGAAAATTTCAGAATTAGAAACTGCATTTACAAGTAAGTTACAATGAATACCAGGGGAAAGTCGGCGGACTTAAGGAAAGGTGCTAGGTAAGTAACAGCACGCAGATGCAGCTAACAGGGACACCCAGAGACGAGCCCTTGGGAAAAGACACTTCCGAAAACTGCACCTGGGTTACCCCACTGCAGACCAGACGCACGCTCCCTCCGGACACCGTCGGGGCGCTCCCAGACACGGAGTAGGCGGCAGCCACCCGGCACCCTTACTTACGTCCTCGCCCACGAACTTCTCGTACTCGCCCCCGAGCTTGTCCCGCATCTCGTACACGAACTCCTCCACCGCGTTCTTAGCGTCGTTCCTCTCCTTCTCCAGCTTGTCCTGCATGATCATCTTGCCCTGCGGGCCGCAGCCGCCGTTAAACACGCACACCATGGCCGCAGCCGCCGTTAAACACGCACACCACGGCCGCAGCCGCCGTTAAACACGCACACCACGGCCGCAGCCGCCGTTAAACACGCACACCACGGAGACACACCCTCTTACACACTGAACAACAGAGCTACCGGAGCAGATCCTTCTTCCCCAAACCCTTTTAATTCTGCAAATTATCCGAGAAAGCAGACCTGGAAGCACCAGTCCTCAGTATACAATGAAGACCAAGTGAGAGTTTTGTGGGTGTGCTTAGAAAAAGGGGCAATCTGGGAGGGGTGGGGGGTGTTGAACGGAGGTGGAAAATGGTACAGGGACGATAAATGGTGATAGAAAAATACAAATTAAGAAAATAAATCAGTAATTTTTAAAAAGAGCAGCAGAAATGCCAAGAGGAAGAAACTCAAAAGCAGGAGTAAGAAAAAGCATTCGAGACGAGAACTGTGACTAGCTCAAGGCCATGCTGCATCACTGTTCCTGTGGGACACCGAGAAACCAAATGGAGTCACATGGCACTGATGCTGCAGACCTGGAGAACAAAACCATTCTAAGACCTAGTGACTGCACGATAAGCAACCTCACGGGCAATAATTCATTCAATGAAAGCACTCCCAGGTCCCAAACCTGGCATCACTCACTGCAACAAGAGCTGCACACCGACTGGCACCGGGAGGAGCGAGTACCCACACCGCACTGCCGTCCAGTGCTCTGTGTGTGTGACTCCTCCTACCGGCCATTTCCAGGGCCCACAGCCTCAGGCGCCCCATCCCTAGTGAACACACACTCACACCCAAACGTGACCACCACGTTCCCCTAAACCAAAGCCATAATGTCAAAATCTCGTAACAGAGATTCTAGCAACACACACATACTTTTGCCAAAAATCTAACATTTTTCTCAAACTCCAAACAACCAAAAATGCGTTAAGTGACTAGACACAGAGCTTAAACACTCTGTCACATTAACTTGTTAGCTTACTGTTCTGAGACCTGAAATAATTACCTCATTTTCAATGTACAAGTTCAGCATCTCTCTATCTATCTGCCATAAGAGCTGATTCTCAATTGGCAGGTCCACGGTACTGGTCTTCACTTTTGCCTTCTTGGCTTGAGGTGGCTGATCCATCTTTTTGTCCTTTGACCCAGCCTGGGAGGTCTAAAATAACAAGAATCACTAAGAATGAACACACAAACAGACTATGTTACATTTCTGAATGGGCCCCATTTCAAAAGCTGTTTCGGCTTTTGTAGTAACCCTGTTTATTGATGACTTAAGTAACCCAGGACCATTCTCCTAATATCGGGAAAGTTAAAATCACAGTCAAATCCACAGGGACAGAAAGTAACGGTGGCTGCCAGGGCTGGGAAGGAGGCGGCGGCTGTCCGGCAGGCATGGCGTTCCGAGCTGGCAGGATGGAAAGCCCTGGAGAGGGCTGCACCACAGTGCGAGTGTACTTAATGAACACTGCTGAGCTGGACATCGTGTGTACGAACGTATGTACGTACGTACGTACGTACGTACACGTACACACACACACACACACACACACACACACCCTCCCATGCCGCATCTTCTCTAACTTTCTTCCACTCTCCTCTAAACACACAGGCGTGCATGTGCAATTAGTGGGGAGAGGGTATAAATTTTTATGGACCAGAAATATTATCAATATGATTTCCAGAACGCCTGTCCCCATTTAGTCTCACAAGGAAGGGGAGACCCCCCCCGCACCCCTACCATAAACAGGGGTCCATTCACCCTCCTGTCACTGCGGTGCTCTACGGGTCAGTGACCTTCGTTTCAAACTGCCTGGTCACGTCTCACCCACCGTTCTTCTGGGATTTTAGTGGGGTTTTTCCCCAAGTGATGGGCTCTTCTACCTTCTTAAATTTTCTATTATTAATCTATGCAAGTTTTCATTGTTGAATCATCCCCCGTTTCCTCTGCAATTACTTGCATTGCTTTTGTGCTTTGTAAGCCCTTCCTGACCCACAGACTAGAAAAATATTCATTCAACTCGTTTTTTGGTTTACTTTTAACTTTCAAATTCATCTAGAATTCAATGTGCTCTACACAGGAGTCGAGATTTCAAAGTCAGCCCTGACCGGTGTGCCTCAGGGGGGTGGGCGTTGTCCTGCAGAGCAAGGGATCACCAGTTGGATCCCTGGTCAGAGCACGTGCCTGGGCTGGGGCCAGGACCCTGGTCGGAACGTGTGAGAGACAACCAACTGATGTTTCCCCTGCACACTGATGTTTCTGTCCCTCTCTTGCTCCTTCCCTTCCCCTCTCTCTAAAAATAAATAAATAAAATCTTTTAAAAAGTAAAAGTAAAATTTAAAAAGTGGTATCGAAGTCATCTCCCACCTCCTCTCCAGATAACTTGGGCCAGTTACTGAAATGTATGCACCACCTGCATCTCGTTTCCCTCAGAACAGCACTCTCTCAAAGGCACCAGTTCCCAAGCCACTTCATGGAAGACGACTCAGCAACACCCCCCCCTGAAACGCCCCACAGCTCCTTGGCATCTGGGGCAGGAGGCTGTGATGACGGCGGGTGGTACCCCTCCTCCCCGTCCGCCCCCTCCTTCACACCCAACACAGGACAGGAGCCCCTCTCCCCCACTGGCCCTAACCCAGCCAACAACGTGAAGGGTACCGCCTTGGGAAATGCCTGTAATAGACCAAGGCATCTGCGAGCATAATTTCCTCTGCCCATTATTTTTTTTTCACAGTATCCACACAGCTAAGAGAAAGTAATTATAATGTTTAAACTGGTATGACTATGGGTAACAAACTTAAGCCACCTTAAGGCCCTGCCGGACTTTTGAAAACTGCCACCATCAGAAAGACCCAGGGCAAGAGCATACGTACACTGCAATGTTGTAAGGAGCTGGAGAGAAAAGATGTTTTCAATGCTGACAGTAAATTTAAACATGAAAACTCAAAAGTTAGAATATTCATTCAAATAAATGCTTAGGTAAATATGTTACTGACATCATTTACAAAATATATTTAAATACATTATTCAATATGTTTTGTACAAAAAAGACAAGCTGCAGAGAGCTGACAGAATGTGAAAGGACCACCTCACATCGGTAAAGAATGGGCAGGGTGACTTGGCACGGCCACTCGGACACCAGCACTGAACGATCACTGATCGTCTAAAACGAGGGCTTCTGGGAGCGTTCTTCTCAGGCAGCGGCCAGAACAGAGTTCAAAGACCAGCTTGCTACACGTACTTTCCAAACATACAACAAAATTTTGCTTAAAAACTCTTCAAATACACGAAGAATTCCTAACATAACTACCTTCCAAAACACAGTAAAAACACTGCCAATACCGTATGTGACAAGACGGGAACACACCCTCTAAAATACAATTTATACCTCCATTTCTTCAGACTCGGGCTTATTTTCTGCTGGCATCTGCTGCTGCTGCTCTTCAACATGTGGTTCCTCTTGGTCCACCTGCATCTTCTGAAAAACAGGTCATAGGAGTTCACACTCATGAGCGACTTAAGTAAGCTTTGTGACACACTGGCAAAGCCACATGGTATCAAATCCCCACCGAGTCACCGGCCATCGGAAGACCTAGACCCATCTGCAGCCAGGACACGTTGCCTACAGCAGTCTGCTCTCCTCTCAGCTCTCAGCACCACGCCTGCCCACCGGAGGGAACCCCGGCCCGCTCTGCCCTACATAAAAACAGCTCGTGGAACTGGTCTATGAACCACGAAGTACGCCGAGTACCCGGCAGGGTAACACTCAACACGATATAATCTGAAGAGAGCATCCGTTTCGCCAGGCTTCCTCATGAGCTAATTTATCCCAAAAGTCTTCACTTTTTCAAGCAGTTTTTAAATCAGCCTTTTCATCCTCAAAAGTGCAACCACTGCACACATTAGGGCAGGTGAACACCTTGAGAATTGAAGCCAGACAACAACAAAAGAGGAGAGAGAAGGTTGTGAAGGCCCGAATCCGCAGCTTTCGATGCCCACAGCACCCCAGAATGACCTTGGGGCCTTCAGAACCTCTGAGCCCTGGGCCCAGGTACGCCCAGATGGACTCAGACACAGCTCTGGGGATGGGACCCCAACATCTGCAGCTTTATAAAGCCTCGACTTTGATGCACAGTAAGGACGAGACAATGCACGATCCCAACAAACGGAGGTCAAATACACTCTACTTGAGAAAAGTGATCAGCTGAGGCTCATGGCATTCAATAATCAGAACAAATCACAAACTCAAACCGCCCAGTGCACGGTCTGAAGGAAGGAGCGGTCGGTGACATTTCCACATGAAGTCTGTGCGGACCTGCTGCTGCTCACCCCCCGCTGGGCAACGGGGGCACATGCAGACCCATGCTCAGCAGCAGTCACAACGCCCCACCCCCACCCCATCACTCAGCCTATTTGCTAGAACCTCTGGCCCATCATAAGCAGGACAAAATGTCCAAATTACCTCTTCCTCCTTTGCATTCTGATCGGTCTCCATCGGCTCCTCATTCTCCTCAAACTTGTGCACTTCCACCAGGGAGGCACTGGACACACTGAAAATGCCGTGGACACTGACTCGAACCTTGACTTTGACTTTTGAGCTGGAGCCATCCGACTGAGGAGTGACTTTCTGAACGGAAAACTGAGCTGTGGACAGGACAGAAGAGAACCGATCATCAGAGGAAGTCGAACACGACACGCACCCCCGTGGCCCGGTTACGTCCAGTTCCCAGGAACAGGGCACCTCAGAGACACAAAGCGGGCACTCAGAATTTCATCACATCGCCATGTTCTTTCTCTCTCTCAGTCAGACTCTGCTCTTGTCCCAATCAAGGACTCAAACACCTCTCAGCCCTCCAAACATTTCTCTTCCTCCAGCCCCTATGTCCACCCACCTTTCTATGCTACCGCCAAATAAATTCCTAAAACAGTTGTCACGATATCCTCCACTAAAACACCCCCGATGATTTCACAGTGCTGCTGTGATTTATCAAGAACTTGTCATCTCTAGATTGTTACTACGCCAACATTTTGCTTATGTTTTTTAACTCACAACTCTGCAAAGTATGAATTATCATCTTTATTTATTTTACAAATGGGAAAACCAGTAGGTTAGCTTTCCACAGCTTCCGAGAGTCACTGGGGACAGTCCTAACACTTTACCCACATATAGGTCTGTAATTATCATGTAACTCACAGTTTCTCTCTCCTCAACCGTTTCCAGATTATAAATCTGTTGAAGTCTGTGAAGCCTCTAGACAATACGGCTTATGATCCTGGCATCTCAACTCCCTAGTCATTTTCTACATTCATCTCGTAGCTCCACGTCAGGGTCAAAACCGAGTTTCTTTCACTCTGTTTAGCATCAGGCACCACATTATGCACAAGGTACAAGGAGAATGTGCATCAACCAACAACAGGCTCTCACAATAGGAGATCCAACTAAGTTAAGGACCACCTTACTGGTTCTGAACCCGGTAGAAAGACTAAAGGAGGGCTTTCTGTGGTCTAGAACACCCAAATCCCAGGACAGTACTTGCTCTGTGTTTCCCACTCCTCCCAAGTGTGTGTGTTTAGTTCCCGACTCGTCACTCACCTATAGCAGGATCTGGATAGGGCAAATCCTGCGGACAGCTATAGTAGGCCTCAAGAGTGAAAGGTTCCTTTCTATAAAACGTGAGTACTTTGGAGAATGGAGCAGCATGATTTTTTGGAAAGACTTCACAGTCACTGAATGGAGAAAAAAGACAAAAACAACTTTAGGATATTCCTAACACTTTTGCCCACATACTCTAGTTTTATAATCATTGTATACTTTTATTCTCAACTGGCCTCATTTCCAGATAAGTTCCCAAGAACAAAAAATACACACACATTGTGTGTGTCAGTTTTTCAAAAAGGAATATATTTCAATCAGCACAAAAAGGTACCAATTATTTCAGCATGATCAAGTATAAGAAACTAAATAAAGACATATATGTATTCTGATGACTAAAATAAGTAATCGCTTTGATTCATGCACTATAACAAAATGTTACAGATCTGGAGAAGTTGAAATGGAATGCACTATTTTACTCACACTTACTGAATTTAACTTTAAGTACACAAATAAGTAATAAATGCTATTACCTTGACCCTTCTTCAGCTGGAGAATTCC
>VMDR010004538.1:0-27002 GCA_007922815.1 Macrotus californicus
ATGAGAAACTCAAAGCTTTCCCACTAAAATCAGAACAAAGGAAAGATGTCCCCTCTCACCACAGCTTTTCAACATCATACTGATCATACTGTAAGTCCCAGCTAATGCAATATGACAAGAAAAGGAAATAAATGTATACAGATTGAGAAGAAATAAAATTGCCATTGTTCACAGATGACAGGAAAGTCTATGTTGAAAACCCAAAATATTTTACAAAGAAACTCCTAGAATAAGTGATTATGGAAGAGTTGCAGGGTACAAGGACAATATACAAAAGTCAACTGCTTTGGGAGGAGGAATTGAGCAAAAAAGAAAAAAAAGAACTCATTAACACAGGCACCAATGTGGTGACTGCAGGGAGGAGGGGCTGGGGGAGGTGGGAGAGGGCATAGGGGGAATAAATGGTGATGGAAAAATATATATCTAAAAAGTCAGTTGCTGTCATATATATCAGCAATGAAGAATTACAATTTAAAATTTAAAATACAATACAATTTTACATTTGCAACCCCCAAAATAAAATACTTAGATGCAAATCTAACATAACCGTATAAGGTGTGCCTGAGGAAAACTGTAACGCCCTGATAAAAAGCACAAGAACCACACAAAAGGACATAGTGCACACAGAAAGATGCTGTCACGCTGGCAGTGCTTCCTGGCCTGGTCGGCAGACTTAGTGCAAGCGCAGCAACTCCCAGCCAGCCATCCTTATGTAATCAGTAAATCCATTGTACGTGTTGTACAGATAAGTACGTTGTGGCATTTACATGCCGTGTGTGTGGTAAAAAATTAGAGTTCACAAATCACAGATAACTACATGAACGGATGTCAAGAACCAAGTACTACATTGAAGTTAACTGCAACAGCCATTGCATGATTCAGCATTGCGTGATCAGTTCAGAAACATGCCACACTAAACATGCTATTTAAGAACAGTGCTACCCAACAGAACTCTGCAGTGATGCAAACACTCCATAACTTTGCTGTTTGGTATGGTGACCACTAGCTACATGGGGCTATTGAGCACCTAAAATATGGCTAATGTGACTGAGGAACTGAATTTTTATTTTCTTTAAATTTAAACTTAAATTGTCACTTGTGCCTAGTGGCTACCATATTATACAGACAGGTTTATAAAGAGAATTAATGGAATAATAAATACAAAATTCAGAATATTAATTAGTTCTAAGAGAAAGGGATAGAATAGGAAGGAGTACACAGGGAATTTCAAAAGTGACAATAACGTTTTTTTTTCTTAAATGGGTACCCGTGTATTGTTAGTCTTCAAACTGTAATATACTGTTAATGCAAATATTCTTTCATATGGATTAAGTAATAAAACAAAAATAGTGAAATGGTAGGTACATGAATGTTTATATTGTTGTTACTTCAAATCTATATAATAAAATACTTTGTTTCCCTTAATTTTATTTATTTTTAGAGAGAGGGGAAGGGAGGGAGAATGAGAGGGAGAGAAACATCAATCAGTTGCCTCTTGCACACCCCCAGCCGGGGTCCTGGCCCACAACCCTCCCATGTGCCCTGACCAGGAATCCAACAGGTGACCTTTCAGTTTGCCAGAGGACACCCAACCCATTGAGCCGTACCAGTCAGGGCTAGTAAAATATTTTTATTACAAAGATTTCTGGCACTAAGTCATACGTACCCCAGTGGAACAAGGGACACCAAGGAAGACTAAAACCTCCCCCAGCTCCACACCCCCTCTGCCCTGCCCTACAGGCCAATCTTAGGCCCTGCTCTCCTCCACTGGTAGGTGAAACAAATTATTCCAAAACTTAGTGGCTTAAAACAAAAACAGAATGTTATTTCAGTTTCTGTGAGTCACAAATCTCGAGTGTGGCTTAGGGGGTGCCTGGCTTAAGGTCTCTCACGAGGCTGCAGTTAGGGACAGCCAGAACTGCGGTCTCCCCCAAAGGCTGGGCCCGGGAGGGCGGAGTGTGTACAGTCACTAGACTGAGGGCCTCAGGTCCTCCCTGGCCACTGCTGGAGGCCACTCCACAGGGCCGTGGGTGGTTCACAACGTGGCAGCCAGTTCCCTCAGAGCAAGAGAGTGAGAGAGAAGGTTAGAGACAGAAGTCACAGTCTCCTCATAACCTAGTACTGCAAGTAACAGGCCATCACCTGTCACTCTCTTTGCCAGAAGAGTGACAGTCCAGCCAACGGTAAGGGGGTGGGGGGGGGGACTAAAAAAGGGTGTGAATACAGGAGATGGGGCTCACTGGAGGCCATTATGGGGCTGCCCACTACCCCAGAGCACAGCCGTCCGCTTACGGAGTGCGCCACGGAGAAAGGGAGTGACCATGCAGGAGAGGAGGCCCGGCAAAGGACCTCTGCAGTCACCAGTCCACTGCTTTTCTCACTGCCCTCTCATGACTTGGCTGCGTGCATCTGTTTTTGATCAAAACATGTAAAATAAATCTGTTGAATCTCTTATCTGTCACAGCAACCGTGGTCATCTTGCCCTCCTTAAAAAGCCACACCCGATCCAATGACATCCCGCGCACAGAGACCCCCAACTGTGTTTCCCTTTCAAGCAGCACCTCCCTCGGGGCGTGGGAGCCGGTTCCGGCCTGCCCCGGGCGGTGCACTGTGCGGCTTTTTTCTCCATCATCACCTGCCTGCCACCCGCCGGCTTTTTTCTGCATCATCACCTGCCTGCCACCCGCCGACCAGCTCGGCTCTGAGCTTCCACTCCCTTTCGCACCTGTGAGCCCAGCCAGTGGCCGCCTCTGATGTGGCGCCGCCGACCACGGCAGCCTCAGGGGGCTCCCACACGCGAGGCGGCCCCCTCCGCTGACCCCACTTCGATTGCCCACGTGTGACCCACTCCCCAGGCTACCGCAGCCCACACTGCTCCTCCTTAACGGAAGCGTGGGGCTCTCAGAGGCCGTCTCCGGCGCAGACCAAGACGGCAGCAATGCAACAATTTCAAACCAAACATCAGACATCGCTGTTCTTGAAGCCCCGGGCCATGAGTGGATAGAACTGGAGCATATGAAACCTCCACTTTTATTAAACATAGTGTTAGAAGTCCAAAACAATGAGACAAGAAAGGAAAATAAAACACATCCAATTGGAAAAGAAGTAAGTCTGTCTTATTTGCAGATAACATAATACTATATACAGAGAACTCTAAAGATTCCACAAAAAAACTATTAGAACTGATAAATGAATTCAGTAAAATAGAAGAATACAAAGTTAATATTCAGAAATTGGTTGCATTTTTATATACTAATAATGAACTTTCACAAAAAGAGATTAAGAAAACAGTCCCATTTACAATTGCATCATAAAGAATAAAATTCCTAGGAATATATCTAACCAAGGAGGTAAAGACCAGTACTTAAAAAACTATAAAACATTGAAGAAAGCAATTGAAGAAGATACAAATAAAGGTACTTATGTACTGTGCTCATAGACAGGAAGAACTAACATCGTTAAAATGTCCGTATTACCCAAAGTAAGCAACAGATTCAATGTAATCTCTATCAAAATACCAATGGCCCTTTTCACAGAACTAGAACAAACCAACCTAAAATGTATATGGAACCACAAAAGGCCTTAAATATCAAAAGCAATATTGAAAAAGAAAAACAAAGGGATCATGCTACCTGCTATCAAACTGTACTACAAGTCCATAGTAATCAAAACAGCATGGTACTGGCATAAAATAAGACACACAGGTCAATGGAACAGGACAGAGCCCAGAAATAAACTCACAAATGAAGCAAGAATAAACTGGGGTAAAGACAGTCTCTTCAGTAAATGGTGTTGGGCAGACCAGACAGGTACACGCAAAAAGAAAAAAAAGGAACTACACTGCTTTCTCCCACCATATACAAAACCAAACTCAAAACAGGTTAAAGACTTAAGTGTGAGACCTGCACCCATAAAACTCCTACAAGAGAACACAGGCAGTGAACTCTGTGACATCACTCTTCGTGGTGTCTTTCTGGACGTGTCTGCTCAGGCAAGGGAAACGAGAAAAAGTTAACAAATGGGACTACATCAAACTAAAAAGCCTGCACAGTGAAAGACCACCAACAAAATGAGAAGGCTACGTACTGAATGGGAGAAGATATGTGCCAATGAGACATCCAATAAAGGGTTAACATCCAAAACATATAAAGAACCCATACAACTTAACACTCAAAAAAATTTTTGATTTAAAAAAGGGCAGTGGACATGAGTAGACATTTCTTCAAAAAGGACACACAGACGGCTAACGGGCATGCAAAAAGATGATCAGCATCACTAATCATCGGGAATGCAAGTGAAAACCACACTGAGAGATCTCACACCTGTCATTAATAAGTCAACAGACAGTAAGTATGGGTGAGGATGTGGAGAAAAGCGAGCCCGAACACACTGGTGGTGAGACTGTAAATTGGTACAGCCATTATGGAGACAGTATGGAGGGTCCTCAAAAAATTAAAAATAAAACTACCATACAACCCAGCAATTCCACTTCTGGGTATTTATCTGAGAAAGACAAAAATGCTAATTCAAAAAGTATATGCACCCCCAAGTTCATTGCACCATTATTTACAATCACCAAGATATGGGAACAGCCTAAGTGTCCATCCATAGATGAGTGGACAGAAAAGATGTGTTACATACATACAATGGAATATTACTCTGTCATAAAAAAGAACAAAACCTTACCATTTGTAACAACATGAATGGACCTAGAGGATATTATGCTAAGTGAAATAAGTCAGGAAGATTTCACTTCTATGTGGAATCTAAAAAACATTAAATGAACAAACAAAACAGAAGTTACAGAGAACAACTGTTGGTCCCCAGATGGGAGGGGAGTTGGGGAGACTGATAACAAAAGTGAAAGGTATTAAGAAGTCCAAGTTGCCACTTAGAAAAGTAGTCATAGGGATGTAAAGTACAGCATAGGAAATAGAGTCAACAATATAATTATATGTGGTGTCAGATGGGTACTAGACTTATTGGGGTGATGACTTCATAAACTATATAAATGTCTAATCACTATGTTGTACACTTGAAATTAATATAATATTGTATGTCAACTGAGATAAAACTAAAATAATAATAAAATTACACAGATACACATTGCATTATTATTGACAGCTAATTTTGTGTCAAACAGATTTGGCCAAGGGATGTCCAGACAGCTGATAAAATAATACTTCTAAGTGGTCTGTGAGTTCATTTCCGGAAGAGATTAGTCTTTGAGTTAGTAGACCGAGTAAGAAGATACGCCCTCACCAACCGGGGCAGGTGTCATCCAATCCCATCAGCGGAGGGTCCAAACAAAAGAAAATGGTAGAGAAAGGGCAAATTCTCCCTTTGTTCTTGAGACATCTCTCTCTCCTGTCCTTGATCGGAGGCTTGGTTCTCAGACCTTTGAACTGGGACTGAATAATACCACTGGTTTTCCTTGTTCTCCGTCTTGCAGGTGGCATGCTGTGGGACTTCCCAGCCTCCAAACTGCATGAGCCAATTCCCATAATAAATCTCGCTTAAAAAAGTCTATATGTTCTATTTCTCTGGAGAAACATGGATGGATACACATTACTGATATTAAAAATAAATGTTGTTTTACTAGCAAAAATGGATTCATTGAGGAATAGCAAAGAATTGCAATTCAAGAGCTATGACAAAACCAAAGTCCAGAGAACAAAGGTGAGGAACTTTCCTCCATGAAGGAAAGGGGAAGTTGGGAGAAGGTGTTCTAAATCGGGGGTCACCAACCCCTGGCCACAGACCAGTACTGGTCCACGGTCTGTTAGGAACCCGGTGCACAGCAGGAGGTGAACAGCAAAGCTTCAATGGCATTGGCATTACCGCCTGAGCTCCGCCTCCTGTCTCTTCCCCCATCCCGTCCAGCCCCCCATCGTTGGAAAAACTGTCTTTCACGAAAACTTCCTGATGCCAATAAGTTTGGAGACCATGGTAACAGAGTCTATTGGAGAAAACAGAGTTCAAAGTCTAGTGGCTTTTCATTGGCTGGGCAGTTACTGGGGTAGGAGAAAATCCTCCTGCTGCTGGGGTGGAAAGCATCTTCCTCTTGGAGATGCACGGCATATCTCTACCCATTTGGGGCAATCAATGATGAGTGGAACGGTGCGCAAGTTCCCCTACAGGCCCTCCAGACTCCAATTTTGGTTGAGGTCTCCTTTATTAATTTTAACAGTTTCATGCCTTTGCTTATGTTGTACCTTAGCCTGGCCTGTCTTTCCCCTACATTTCCTTCCTCTTCTTAAGCTTCCCCCTGTACACTTGGCCCAGCTAACATCCCGGTCCTGCAGGGAGCCTTCCCAGACTTCCACAGCCCACACCAACCCCTGGTGTTTGAATCGGTGTTAGGCTTGGGTGTCAAGGATTATTTATTTGTCCCCCAAATGAATTAGACCTGATTTTCTCTGCTAGCCAAGTTATAAAGTTCTCTAGATCAGAAGGACAGGTCTTAACACACCTCCCATGACGTGAAATTTATTTCCCTGGACGGCACATAGTGGGGGGTTAACAGTTGTTCAATGGCTCCGTTAACTGGAGCCTCCCCCCACATTGTTTGGAATGTCAAGGGGGCCTCTCACGGTTCCGACAGGGGCAAGGAATAATGCATCCTCCATCCAGGGACTGAAGGAGGGCGCCGTTACCTTCAGTCAGGCTTTGTCCTCAACTCTGTAGGTCCTTAAATTCCATTTTATTAGCTCACCCTGAAACCAGCTCAAGGCAAACTACTCCCAAACAATTAATAATGAGATCGGTCTGTATCCCAGACATCGGGTGCCCGCCTTTGCTTATTCCTTCTGGAAGGCTTCCAGGCCTTGCAGGTGTGAGCTAGCAGCGCCGTGGTCCAGCCCGCCCCTCGCAGCGCGGCAGCCGCACTCTGCTCGGGGAGCGCACGGGCCTGACCAGCTCACGCACCCCCGGCGCCCGGCCGAGGGCGGGCCACTCCGCGCACATCTGTGCGGCCTGTGCTCGCCACCTAGAACGCCTCTGGGAGGCCAGGCTCCTCCGGGCGCCGCGTGCCTGCCCGCCGCTCCCACCTGGCACGGCGCGCGCCGTGAGCCCCGCGCCCCGCCGGCGGGGGAAGGCCCGCAGCCATCTTGCCCTACGGGAGCCTCACCATGGCGCCCGGGCTCCTGAGCGCGGCGCTGCTGTTCGTGGGGGGCGCCGTCTTGTACACGGAGCAGCCCTCGTTCTCGGAAAGGGGCCTGCGCGGCCTCTCGCGGGGGCAGGCCGCAGGTCCCGGGTGGCCGGAGGCCAGGCGGGGAGGGCTCAGGCCGCAGAGGGGGCACCCCGCCCAGGAAAAGGAGAGGCCGGACGCACAGGGCAGTATCTGTTCATTCCTTTCTTCGGACCACAGCCTCCCCTGCCTCCCCCCACTTCTACGCGTTTGATTCTGGGTCCCTCCTTTTCCGTTGCTCCCACTGCCTTGAAAACTTTACAGACCTAAGCAGTCCAATTGTAACGACGGCAAAGGCCCCACCAACAGTAACACGCCGTGCACTGGTGTAGGGGGCAGAGCACCGGGCCCGTCATCCCCGTTTTACAGACGAACAATTAATTCACTGGACCTCGCAGGTGAATTAGGGCTCCAGGTGACCTTTTCATACTACAATGGAGAAAGTTAACCCAGCAAGTTAAGCGGCAAGTATTGGAACTTGTAGCTCTTGATTCACCAGTTCCAGGTTCTTAAATTGCCATTTCACACGGGAAAGAGCATAAAACCCGGCCAGAGAAACATTCCGTTTTTATACTTCTGGGGAATAGAGTTTTAAAATTAATGAATTATCTTGATGTGTTTCTATTTGCAAGCAATCAATGAAGGCATGTTTACCTTAACTCTTTTTTCTTCCTCAAAATAGGGGCGTGCCTTAGGTATCAGTTTTTAAAATAGGAATTTAAAAGATATTAATGTATTAACATTAAGAAGTAATACACTATCAGATGTTCAGTCTAAATAATATATCATTTTATTTTCAGATTGTGGAACGGCACCACTTGCGGATACGTTGAAAGGGTCTCGGATTATAGGGGGCGCAGAGGCTCAGGCGGGCGCGTGGCCATGGATAGTTAGCCTGCAGATTCAGTCTGGAAGAATCCTTAGTCACGTGTGCGGGGGAAGCTTGGTGAAAGAGAGGTGGGTCCTCACAGCCGCCCACTGCACTAGGGACACTAGGTACGTATTCAGAACACAACTGTTTTATTCTCTGAGGGCATATTTTAAAGGGGGGAGAAACATTTGTCTTCAGTCATGTTCATTGTGCTTTATGTTTGTAAGGGCCCGTTATGCCTTATATGTCCTACACTTAATGTCTTTTTGAAATGAATCCTTTAAGTCTGAGGTCAACAAACATTTTCTGTAAAGACATTTTATGTAAATATTTTAGGCTCTGCAGACTGATGGTCTCTGCCACAAGCACTCAACTCTGTCTGTAGAACCAGAGTGGCCACAGACAACACATGATTAAATGAGTGTGCTGTGATTCAATAAAGCTTTATTTAGGAACACTGCAGTCTGAACAAAATACTATTTTGTCACTTAGGGTTTTCCCCCAACCATTTACAGGTGCAAGAAAACATTCTTTATTAGCTGTGTGAAAATGGGAAGCAGGCCAGATTTGGCTTGTGGGTTGGAGTTTGTTAGACTGGCTTTAAATAATGAAACTTTCTTTTAGCTTTTAAAATGATTATATTGTAACCAAATCTTTGTGTTCTCACCATTAGATCATGAGTTATTTGAAGACAAAGACTATGTGTTTTATTTTGTATTCTTGGCACTAACATAGGACTTGACCTACTTTATAGGAGACATAGTAAATGTCGACTGTGTCTACGGACGATGTCCATCTTGGGTAACAGGGCTTTACCGCAGTTAGACTAGAGCTTCCATTTAATATGAAGCCCTAAGATAAATCCTTGGAAACCATTGTACCTGTCTCCCTTCAGTCTTTTAATTTTTAAGACAACAGCTGTCTTAGAGAAGAATGAAAAGTCTTTAAGAGGAGCTCACAACTTCAAAATTCAGTTGAGGGCAACCGGCCTGATTGAGTAGGTCTTAATAGGTGTTCTATAGTTTTAAAGCATGGATTTCTGTTCTATCAGTTGGCCTTCGGGGAGCAGAGACTAGAAAAATGGGCAGATACTAAGGTATAAATCAAGGGTACAGAAAGAGGTGTAGGAAAAAGTTTCAGAGTTAGGAATCTATTCTCTCAGGTGTGAGTGTTGTACAACTGTTTTCTAACATGATATCTCTAAAAACTGCTTTTCTCCAGCTTTCAAACCTCAAAGCAAGGGAGGAAAGGCCTGCTTGGCTCAGTTTGAATACTCTTGGAAAAGCTCTTCTTGCTTACAAAGGCCTCACACTGTGCTGCATGGTAGGGAGACCTGTATCCCAGCCCTCCTCTGACACCGGCACAGTGGCTTTAAGAAGCCAAAACCTACTACATGTAGGAACCGGGTCAAATGTACAGCTTTGTCATGCTGTCAGAGAATCTTAAGAGCTCCAAGAGACATTTTAAATGTCTAGTTCTTTCCTCTGTCCTGTGAAGGAACCCTTCTTACGATACTGAAGTAAAGGGTTCTCTAGTCTGAAATAATTACCACTTCACCCCGGTCAGTGTGGCTCAGTTGGTTGGAGCGTCATCCTGTAGCCAAAAGGTTGTGGGTTTAACTCCTGGTCAGAGCACGTGTTTGGGTTGCAGGTTCAGTCTCCAGTCCAGGCACATATGATCCCTGGTACAGGTGCACGGGGGGGACGACAGGGGGCGTGCGCAACTGATGGATGCTTTTCTCTGGCATCGATGTTTCTCTCTCCCTTCCTCTCTCTAAAAGCAATGAAAAAATGTCCTCCTATGAGGATAAAAAATTATTGCTTCAATGTACTGAGCCAGGCATTTTCTCATACGTCATTTCCACTAATCTTTACACCACTCTTTGCTGTAGGAGACCCTGAGACTCGAGCACCCATAAACCTTGCTCATGGTTCCAGGGCTGGAAAGCAACAAAATCAGGGATCAAATCCAGGTTTGTCAGAGTGAACACCCACCCACATAACCATGACTGCATCGAATGGATCTCTGCCTGAAGCACCTCTCTGACGAGGAACTGCTACAGTGGGAGACTCACTTCAGTTCCCAACAGCTGCAGTTCCTCGAAGGCTTTCCCTTCTGCTGAACTAAGTGTCTTGGTTTTCTTCCTGTCCTCCGAAACCTAATTCCTCCTCCAAGCATTTGAAGATAACATTCATATTCCACTTAACATTTCCAAAGACTCAACTTGATGTTTTTACCCCTTTACTCAACACACGTTTACCGAATATACGAGGGGCTGGGCCAGGTTCTAAGAAAGTGGGCGTTACCGACGCACAGCTGTTGCTTCCCCGGGGTTGCCTCCCATCTCAGAGGGCTGATGACGCCACCTTCTGTTCGTGGTCTCCCCATTTCCTGGACCTTGTGCCGCCAATTATCCCTTATTCCCTCTTAAAACAACCGCTTACCAAAGACCTGCTTTGACAGTAGATACTGTCCAAGGATGTTACATATGAGTCTGTATTTAAAAGCCCTCCCACTAATCGCCTGAGATAGCTACTATTATCTCCACTTTACACTTAAGAAACCCAGAAATCAAAGAGACTTGGTAACTTGTCCAAGACCACACTGCTCTTAAGTGGCCGCCCAAGGATTAAACCCCGGTCTCAAAAACTGCACTGTTTCATTATATCTGTCTCTTTGGTATTTTTCAATTTCTTCCTCTTGTTTCTTCCTACAGCCTTCACACATGTGTGGGTCACCTGTTATTTATAAACAAACAACAAAACCTACCTGTTTCTGCCCTTCCCCTCACTGTTAAGACTCCTTGAAAGAGAGATGCCTTTTTGCTTCATCTGCACTGACTCATAAAACCCCACCTGCAATCTGATTCTGTGGCCGAAACACAGTCTGCCCCGAAATCCCCTCATGTCACACCCGACAACCTGCTCAGTCCCCGCCCAACTCGGTCTCTGTGACACTCCACAAAGTGACTGCTGCCCTCACAGCTGTCCTTCCTCTCAGCTCCTAGCACACCTCCTTCTCCTTTTCTCCACGTCCCTGGTAGGTCTTTGTCATCCCTGCAACGGCAGTACTACTGTCCCGCGTCCCACACTGCCTGGCTGGGCACTGGCAGTTCCCGTCTCCCTAGCCGAGCCACATTCCCACTGCACATGTGGATTGGAGTCGCATTCTCAAGTCCGAAAACTTAGTAATTTTTAACATTTTTTTTAAATTAAATTATTGGGGAGACATTGATTAATAAACTTACATAGGTTTCAAGTGCACAATTCTATGACACATGCTCTGTGTACTGCATTGTGTCCTCACCCAAAGTCAAATAAATACTTGCCCGTCACCATGTGTTGACATTCGACCCCCTTACTGCCCACCCACCCCCTTCCCTCTGGTAACCACCTCAGTGATCTGTGCCTGTGAGATTGTTCGTTTTTCTTGTTTGTTCATTAGTTGCCGAAGATGAATTTTTAAATCTCTCTTTCAACCCTGCCCCTCTCTCTGTCTCGGATAACAGCACCACCAACAGCCCCACAGTCCCGAGAGGTCGCTGACTCTGTGCGGCAGCTGCGGATTTGTTTCTTCTGTCCCCCGTGCTGCCCACGGACTAGAAGTGATGGGAACGTCAGTCTCCTTTTCCTGGTTCATCACCCGCCCTACTTCCTCTCAGTTGCCGCTACAACTGCCCTAATGAGTGCGCAGCGTGTCTCCTGGTGGTTTCGCTTTGCGTTTCTCTAACCGCTGCTGAGGTTAAACGTCTTTCCACGTGCTCACTGTCCCTTTGTGTATCTTCTTTGGAGAAATGTCTTTTCAGTCCTTTGCTCGTTATTTAATTGGGCTGTTTGGGTTGTGTAGTTGTTGTTAGGTTGTAGGGGTGTTTTATATATTCTGGCCATCAATCCCTTATCATGTGTGTTCTTCAGATAGCTTCTCTTATTCTGTGGGTTGTTTTTTCACTCTTGATAGTCTCCTCTGATACACAAAAGTTTTAAATGTTTTTAAAAATTGATGTACAAATGATACACAATATTCTGTTAGTTTCAGTTGTACATCATAGTGATTGATTTTATACACATTAAGAAATGATCCCCACGATAAGTCTAGTTACCGTCACCAAAGTTATTACAATATCATTACTGTATTCCTTTTCTTGTATATTATATCCCCATGATTTATTTATTTTATAACTGGAAGTTTGTACCTTTTTTTCTTATCCTCATCTGAGGACATTTTTTCATTGCTTTTAGAGAAAGAGAGGAAGGAAGAGAAACATTGATGCGAGAGAGAAGCATCAGTTGGTTGCCTCCTGTGCACACCGGGACCAGGGATCGAACCCACAACCTAGGTATGTGCCCTGACTGGGAATTGAACCCATGACCTTTTGGTATGGGACAATGCTCCAACCAACTGAGCCACACTGGCCAGGGCGAAGTTTGTACCTCTTAACCCTCTTCACCTATTCTTCCTGCACGCCCCAACCCCTCCCCACTCTGGTACCACCAGTTTGTTTCCTGTATCTGTAAGTCTGTTTCTGTTTTGTTTATAAGTTTTTAATTTTGATGAAGTCCAATTTATCAATTTTTGTTTGTTTCTGTGATTTTAGTGTCATATCCAAGAAATCACTGCCAAATCCAACATCATGAAGGTTCTCTCCTGTTTCCTTCTAAGAGTTTTTATCATTTTACTCTTATATTTAGGCCATTATCTATTTTGAGTTGATTTTTGCATATGGTGTAAGGTAAGGGTCCAGCTTCATTCTTTGGAACATAGATACCCAATTTCCTCAGCACAGTTTATTGAAAGCCTGTCCATTCCTCCATTGAACTGTCCCAACACTCCTGTGGAGAATCAGTTGAGCATGAGTGCAAAGGTGCGTGTCTGGGCTCTCCGTCCTTCCCGTGGGGCTTTACACCCGACCCTGTGCCCGCACGACCCTGTGCCCGCACCGCCCTGTGCAGGTTACTGTAGCTTTGCGCCGAGCTTTGAAATCAGGAACTGCGTCCTCCAACTTCATTCTTCTTTTTCAAACTGTTTCGGGTACTAGGGGGTCCCTTGATATTCAATAGGAATTGTAGGATAAGTTTTTCTACTTCTGCAAAGACCATCCCTGGGATTTTTCTCGGGATCACCCCGAATCTGTGCAGAGCGCTTTGGGTAGTGCGGTCACCCTAACAGCGGCAAGTCCGCCGAACCACGGATGTGAGGTGTCTCCCTGTGTGTGCAGGCTCCCACTCCTCTCCGCAAGATTTCGTGCTTTTCGGTGTACACCGTCTTTTCTCCATCTTACGGTCTGAATACGAACTGAAGTAAATAACGTAAATGAAGTTTGGAAAAGAAAAGAAACATCCTTATTTCAAAGTAGCTTAAAGCAGAGCCAAATACAATGCAACTTCTCTGGGCTCCCGAAGTGCACTGCCCAGTGCTCATCTTTCCGTGCTCTCCACAGCGCACACGAGTGACTGCTTCTCTGCCTCTGGCCTGCGCTGAGCGTGCTCAAACACGCACACTCACATGCGCACGCGCACACACACACACTTTGCCCATCTGAAGGATGGAAAGGAATTCCATCATTTGTAAACAATTATGTAAAAAGTAAAAGTCCTTCCTTCCCAATCCAATGACAGGTGTAACTATAGAATGCGTGAGTTTTAATTGTTGACTTTTGACCTACAGAACATCTTCTGGTTTGATTTTGGGGTTTTTTTCCTCCTTTTTGCCTGTTTTTAGTTTTTTTGAGACTGTCAAGATCCCACACACACACACACACACACACACACACACACACACTTTTTTAATTGATTTTAGAGAGAGTGAGAGAAAGGGAGGCGGGAGGGAGGCAGCAGGAGTGGGGGAGAGAGATTTGTTGTTCCGTGACCCCTGCAGTCACTGGTTGGTGCTTGTGCCCTGAGCAGGGATCAAACCCGCACACCTGGCGTACTGGGACCACCAACCGAGCTATCTGGCCAGGGCTCCCGTTAGTTGCTTCTTGTTTTTATCTTTAGTGTCATGCTTTATAAATCCTTTCTCATGTCGATGTTATGTATGTACCTATATTTTCTTTCTGATTTTTATAATTTTCACACTAATTGAATATCCAAATGTTTCATTCCAAAATTTTAAAACTTTACCCAAGTAGAGGGAATAGTTCAGTGAACTCCCATATGCCAATCACCCAGTTTCGAGTTACCACCTCTTGCCTGATACTTCATCCTCATCCTCACCAGCTCCCCTCCAATTATTTTGAAGCAAATCTCAGACATACCACAATGCACCTCTAAAAGTTAGGAAGTTTCATCTAAAATATTTGCACTTATATATTTAATCCATTTTGAGTTTATTTTAGTGTTTTTATTTAACTTCTCAAACTAGTTAGTTTAGTTATCCCAATATCATTCACTGAGTAATCCGCGCTGTGTCCACGGGTAGGAAATGCTGCCGTAGCCACATAAATTCGCTGATTCTGTTGTTAGGCTTTCTGCTCCATAGAGCATTTTCTCTTTCCCTACGTCTTGATATTTAGGTTTTCATTTGATGTGACTTTATGTCACGTAAAAGATTAAAATTTTTGTTATTAATTAACACAAGAAAAAAAAAGTACAGGGAGATTAAGAATATTTCCTTAAATAAAAATGCTTATTATAAAAACATCTACTTTCTTTTAGAGATCCTTTAATGTGGAGAGTTGTGCTTGGAACTAATAACATAGCTGGGCGCCGTGCACACACCAAGATTATAAGAGTTAAAGCAATCATCGTCCATCCACTCTTCGACGTGCAAACCTATGTAAATGATATTGCACTCTTTCGCTTAAAGAAAGAAGTGAGGTATAATAACTATATTCAGCCCATCTGTCTACCTTTTGATGTCTTCCAAAACCTGGATCGAAACACAAAGTGTTTTATAGGTGGCTGGGGAAGAACAAAAGAAGAAGGTAATTATAGTCTGAATGTTATTGATATAATATTTTTCTGGTTAGTGGAGAGGATGAATCCTTTTATACATTTCTTTATCTCTTTGTATTATGAGTTTGGACAATAGGCCTTTACAAACCAGTGAAAAGAAAATGTCTTTTTTTACTTTTTTAAAAAATTGAACCTATTGAGGTGACATTGGTTAATAAGATTATGCGGGCTTCAGGTATACAGTTCTACAGCACATCATCTGTGTACTGTACTGTGTGTTCACTGCCCAAGTCAAGTCTTCCATCACCATTTGTCCCTCTTTTACCTTCAACCTCTCTGCACTTTCTTACCTCTGGCAGTCACCACACTTGTCCGTGTCCATGGGTCTTTTTGTTTTTCTTTGCTTAACCCCTTCACCATTCTCACACGGCCCCCAACTCCCTCCCCTCTGACAGCTGTTGGTCTGTTTTCTGTATTCATGAGTCTGTCTCCACTTTGTTAGCTGATTTTTTTTAGATTCCACATATGAGTGAAAACATATGGTACTTGTCTTTCTCTGACTGGCTTATTTCACTTAGCATAATGCTCTCCAGGTCCATCCATGCTGCTGCAAAAGGTAAGATTTCCTTCTTTTTTACAGCTGGGTAGCACTCCATTGTGTAAATGTACCACAGCTTTTTTATCCACTCATCTACTGACGGGCACTTGGGTTGCTTCCACATCTTGGCTATTGTAAATAACACTCCAATGAACACAGAGGTGCTTATATTCTTCCAAATTAGCGTTTTTGGGTTCTTTGGATATATTCCCAGAAGTGGCATTGCTGGGTCATAAGGCAGTGCCATTTTTAATTTTGTGAGGTCACCCCGTATTACAGTCCACAGTGGCTGCATCAGTCTGCATCCCACCAACAGAGGGCACCAGGGGTCCCTCCTTTCCACGTGCTTGTCAACACCTGTTGGTTGTCGATTTACTGATGATAGCCATTCTGACAGATGTGAGTCGGTATCTCATTGTGGTTTTTATCTGCATTTGTCTGATGATTAGTGATGTTGAGCATCTTTTCATATGTCTATTGGCCATCTGTATGTCCTCTCTGGAGAAGTGTCTATTCAGGTCTTTTGCCCATTTCTTAATTGGACTGTTTGTTTTTTTGGTGCTGAGTTTGTAAGTTCCTTATACATTGTAGATATTAAGCTCTTACCACATGTATTGGCGAATATGTTCTCCCGTTTCTGTGGTTGTCTTTTCATTTTGTTGATGGTTTCCTTTGCTGTGCAAGACCTTTTAGTTTGGTGTAGTCCATTTGTGTTTTTTTGGTTTTTTTCTGTTTCCTTTGCCCAAGGCAATATATCAGAAAAAGTTTTGCTACAAGAAATGTTCAGGATTTTACTGCCTATGTTTCATCTAGGATTTTTGTGGTTTCAGTTCTAACATTTAAGTATTTAACCCATTTTTAGTTTATTCTTGTGTATAGTATAATAGGTGGCCTAGTTTCCTTTATTTTGCACATATCTTTGCACATGTCAAATTTTCCCAACATCATTTATTGAATAGACTATCTTTACCCCATTGTCTGTTTTGCCTCCTTTGTCAAATATTAATGGACTAAAAAGGCATGGGTTTATTTCTGGGCCCTCTATCTGTTCCATTGTTCTTGTCTGTATATTTTTCTTCCTTGTGGGAGACAGAAAATTATCTTACAAAGCAGAAAGAGAGACTTTCTGTGGTTATACATGCCAAGATACTGGAACCTTTCTACATTCTCAGAGAGAATGATGGATCTAAGTGTTTCTGTCATCTCTGAGACTCGCAGGTGACAGAGCCAGCCATGTGACAGAACTGCCTATCTTAACTAGTAAGCTCCTGGTTCTAAGGAATCAACCTGGTGTCCTTTTCAATTTAGTGCCCTATTTAATATCAAACAGGTTGATTGCCATGTATTTTCTTCAACACAAAGGGGCACTAATTGTTGACAGGCTGAACTAATGGGAAAAATTTAGAAAACGTAGAAAACAGACTCTGACTTCGGTAATAACAATGGCTATCATTTGGGAACATTAACCATGTTTCAGGCCCTGTTCTAAATAGAGACCTGCCAAAGAACACAGACACACATATGCATAGCCCATGGACACAGACAACAGTGTGACAGAGGTGGGGGTGGAGGGGGACAAAAGAAAAGCAAATGGGGGACATCTGTGAGAGTGTCGACGATAATAAATAAATAAATAAATAACCATTGTTCTTACCCTCCCAATATTCCTATTAGGGAATTAATATTATTCCCTTTTAAGAGATCAAGAACTGCGGATCTTAAAGGCTGAGAAGCTGGGGCTCAAATCCAGGTTTTTTTTATTTGAAAGCCAGAATAATGTGATTTAAGTACTGCATTAAGTACAAATTGCTCTTGAGGTAATGAAGTCTAGTTAGCAGCTATGAGATCAAGTGCTGAGGCTTCCTTCTATTCCTCCCAGAAACTAGCCACTTCAATATTAGTGGGTTATTCAGATAGGACAGAGATAAATGTATGAAAGATTATGCATTATTGTTTTTTCCTCTGTTAATATTGTACTGTCCACAGAAAGTAAGGGCAGCAGCATGGTGTGGGGGAGAGCGCTGGCTTTAGAATCACAAACCTAGGTCCGGGTCTCAGCCCTGCTACGTACTAGCCGAATGGCCCCCGGCAGTCACTGAATCTTTAACAATGAGAAGTGATAGGAGCAACCACTATTTATCCTGATAAGCATTGTAATGCACTTCTTTTTTAAAAGGTTTTACTTATTATTTCTATTCTTAGAGAGAAGGGAGGAAAAGGAGAAAGACAGGGAGAGAAACATCAGTGTGTGGTTGCCTCTCGTGCATCCCTACTGGGAACCTGGTCTGCTACCCAGGCCTGTGCCCTGACTGGGAATCAAACCGACGACCCTTTGGTTTGCAGGCCGGCACTCAATCCACTGAGCCACACCAGCCTGTAACAGTGCTATGAGAAATACTATAAGATGGGTGAATAAACTGAGGTTTAACAAGGTTAACATGGGGGCACAGATGTCTAGGAGCCCACAGGTCCCAAGGCACTGCGGCTGTGCACGTGTCCCAGCTGTGGTCATGCAGTCTCAGGTTGACCCCCACACTGAGGACCCATCTGGAAATGATGATTTAGCCATAAAAAAATGAAACATTGGAACAATTATTCAAGAACACAGAGCCAGAGTTAGACATTGAAGTGAAAGTTCACAAACAAGAGATGTGGATATTAGAAAAAGGCCAAGGTTGGATATAGAAACAAATGGCCTTTTACTGATGGAACAATACCAGAAAGTAACAAACTGTCTCAAGAAAATGAGATTAAGAAGAAATGTGATCTCAAGAAAGAATTACTATGTTCAAGAAAAGAAGCAGCATCTGACAACAGCAGGGTTCAGGGTGATGGTGAGATGCTTCCAAAGAAGGTGTCACGGACTAAATTCAGATCACGGCTGGTTAGTGACTCTGCCTCCAGAAATGCACCCAGTGAAAATGGTGATTATGGCTGACTAAAGAATTTCAAGAAATTCAGAAAGGTCACATTTCCTGGAACAGGAAAACTTCAACAGGTCATTGGAGGATCAGATCTGATTGCTCATAATGCTTGACAGAAACAGAATTAGAAGAGTGGTTAAGGCAGGAAATGGAGGTGCAAAATCACGTGCAAAAGAAGAGCGTCTTGCTGATAATCTCTTTAGATTCAGTCCTAATATACAAAGAAGGTAATTGAGGATTTTATAAAGAAGCCACAGAAAATCATTTCCTGTCAGGTATTCCTGTTTCCTCTGGGATACATGCATATAGTCTATACAAGGGATTTAACTCAGCAAGTATTCTATGGCCTGAATTTGTTAAATAAAATGCACAAAACTCCAAAAACAAAAGAGATTAATATAATAAACTACCCAAAGTCACACAGCACACTAAGTAAAGAGTCAAAATTCAAGCCCAGGTCGGCCCGCCTCGAAACTCATTTCTATCTTACGTCATCTCTCAGTGCCACGCATTTCCACGGTCTGGAAGACGGGAGTCATGGCGCCCCTCAGAGTTGTTTGGGGGTTAAGTTGACTCTCCAGCAACATAGTAGATTTCTTGTACACACTGACCTTCCCACGAAAAATTATTTAAAAGGTAAAATACATAGTCCAAAGACTGAGTGTGAACATGAACTTAGATAACTAAAGATGGCAATGATCTTGAGGATTTTTACCAAACTGATAGTGTTGAGTATTCACTTCTTGGTTTCATGGGCCTGGAGAGTGTGTGTGGAGACTCTCATAAAGCTGGAGCTGCAGCTGCATTCTGAGTCGTGACCCAGCATATGGTTCATATATGCACAGTTTACCTCAAATATGATAGAGGTATGTTCAAAGTGAAAGGATGGGGAAAGCATTAATCAACATTAATTGAAAGAAAGCAGAATGAACTTCTGGTCACATAAAGGAACTAGAAAAAGAAGAGCAGCCCTGGCCAGTGTGGCTCAGTTGGTTGGAGCATCATCTTGTAGACTGAAAGGTCATGGGTTCGATTCCCAGTCGGGCACATACACAGGTTACCAGTTCAGCCTGGTCGGAGTGAGTAAGAGAGAGCAACCAGCTGATGTTTCTCTCTCACACCGACGTTTCTTGCTCTCAACAATGAAAAAAATGTCCTCAGGTAAGGATAAGAAAAATAAATAAAAAGAGCAAAGAAAGCCCAAAATGAGTAGAAGTAAGGAAATAATAAAGAACAGAATGGAAATAAAAGAATCTAAAAAAACACAATTTCTAGTCAATGAAACCAAGAGCAAACTCCTTGAAAACATAAACAAAATTGATAAACCTTTAACCAGATTTGTCAAAAGAAAGAGGGGCCAAATGAATAAATACAGACATGAAAGAGGAGTGACAGCTGATACCACAGAAATGCAGATAATTATAAAGAAATACTATGAACAATTAAATGCCAACAATTTGGGCAACCTGGGAGAAATAGGCAAATTCCTAGAAGCATACAGCCTTCAAAGACTGAATCAGAAAGAAACAGAAAATCTGAACAGACCCATATCACTACCAAAATCAAATCAGTAATCACAAACCCCCAACCATCAAAAGTTTGGGACCATCTGGTTTCACAGGTGAATTTTACCAAACATTCAAAGTAGGATTAACACCTCTCCTTCTCAAACTATTCCAAAAACTGAAGCAGAAGGAAGGCTCCCAAACTTATTTTATGAGGCCAGCATCACCCTGATTCCAAATAGACAAGATAACTACAAAAGGGGGGGGGGATTATAGGTCAATATGACTGATGAACATAGGTGCAAAAATCCTCAGCAAAATACTAGCAAATCAACTTCAGCAATACATTAAAAACATCATACATCATGATCAAGGGGGATTTACTTCTGGGGTGCAAGGTTTAGTATCCACAAATCTCTTAACATGATATGCCACATAAACAAAATGAAGGATAAAATTCATATGATATCAAAGATGCAGAAAAAGCATTTGACAAAACCCAGCATCCGTTTATGGAAAAAACTCAGCAAAGTGAGAACAGAGGGAACATACCTCAACATAATAAAGCGCATATGACAAAACTACAGCTAACAACATACTCAATGGGAAAAAAACTAAAGGTGTTTTCCTTAAAATCAGGAACAAGACAAGGATGTCTGCTTTCACCACTTCTATTAAACATAGCACTGGAAGTCCTAGCCACAGCAACCAGCCAAGAAAAAGAAACAAAAGGTATCTAAATTGGAAAGTAGAAGTAAAATTGTCATCATTTGCAGATGACATGATACTATATATAGAAAACACTAAAGAGTCCACCAAAAAACTATTAGAACTAATACATGAGTTAAGTAAAGTAGCAAGATACAAATTTAATAATCAGAAATGGGTTGCATTTTCTACATCAATAACAAACTATCAGAAAGAGAAATTAAGAAAACAATCGCATTTTACATTTGCATCAAAAAATAAAATACGTAGGAATAAATTTAACCAAAGAGATAAAAGACCTGTGCTCAGAAAATTATGACATTGAAGAAGGAAACTGAGAAGATACAAATAAATGGAAGTATATACTGTGCTCATGGATAGGAAGAACTAACATTTAAAATGTCCACACTCCCCAAAGAAATCTACAGATTCAATGCAATCTCTATCAAAATACCAATGGCATTTTTGACAGAACTAGAATAAATAATCCTAAAATTAATGTGGAACCACCAAAGACCCTGAGTAACTAAAGCGATCGGGAGAAGGGGAAACAAAGTTCGAGGTATCATGCTACCTGATATCAAACTGTACTACAAAACTACAGTTATCAAAACAGCATGGCACTGGCACAGACAGATAAATCAATGGAACAGAAGAGAGCCCAGAAATAAACTCATGCCTATTACGTGGCCAATTAACATATGATAAGAGAGGTAAGACTACACAATGGGGTAAACATGGTAGTCTCTTCAGTAAATGGTGTTGGGCAAACTGGACAGATAGATGCAAAAAATGAAATTGGACTAATTTGTTACATCATATACGATAATAAACTCAAAAGTGGATTAAACAGTTGTCCCAACTGGTTTGGCTCAATTGGTTGAGCATCATCCCGAAAAGTGATGAAGGGTCGCCAGTTTGATTCCTAGTCAGGGCACATGCCTAGGTTGTGGGCCCAGTCCCCAGATGGGGGTGCACAAGAAACAACTGATGGATGTTTCTCTCACACATTGATGTCTCTCCCTCTCTTTCTCACTCCTTTCCCCTTTATCTAAAAATAAATAAATATTTTTTTAAAAAAGGATTAAACGCTTAAGTGTAAGACTGGAAACCATAAAACTCTAAGAGAAAACATAGGCACTAAATCCCAACATGGCTTTACTAATTTTTTTATGTCTCAGGCAAAGGAAACAAAAGAAATATAAACAAATTGGACTACATCAAACTAAAAAGTTTTTACAAAGCAAAGAAAACCATCAAAAATGAAAAAACAACCTATTGAATGGGAGGAAATACTAACCAATTATACATACTATAATGAATCTATTTCCAAAATATGTAAAATACTCATACAACTTAACCCCAAGAAGGCAAACAATCTGATTTAAAGATAGGCCACGAACCTGAACAGACATTTCTCCAAAGAGGACCAAGAGACACATGAAAAGATGCTCAATGTCACTAATCATCAGAGAAATGCAAATTAAAACCACAATGAGCTATCACCTCACACCTGTCAAAGTGGCCATCATTAATAAATCAACAAACAAGTGTTGGCGAGGATGTGGAGAAAAGGGAGCCCTCGTGCACTGTTGGTGGGATGCAGACTGGTGCAGCCCCTGTGGAAAACTGTATGGAATTTCCTCAGAAAGTTAAAAATGGAACTGCCTTGTGACCCAGCAATCTCACTTCTGGTTAGATACATCCAAAGGCACTCAAAACACTAATTAGAATATGTGCACCCCGATATTCAATGCAGCGTTACTTACAATAGCCAAGCTATGGGAGCAAGCAAAGTGCCCATGGACAGAGGTTATTCCACTAAGTAAAATAAGTCAGAGAAAGACAAATACCATGTAATTGCACTTAGATGTGGAATTTAAAGGACAATATAAACAAACAACAAAAATAGACTCACAGATTCAGAGAACAGACTGATGGTCTCAAGGGGGGCACAGTGAGGGGGTGGGTGGAAAAGGTGAAGGGACTGAGAAGCACAGACGGGAAGTCCCAAAACAGTCACGGGGATGTGAAGTGCGGCGTGCACTGTAGTCAGTGATGTCACAACTATGTACGGTGCCTGCTGCATGCCAGAAATGTCAGAGTGAACACTCCGTAAAGCAGATGACGGTCTAACCACTGTGCAGCACAGCTGAGACTAATACAAAATGATACTGATGTAAACTGTAACTTAAAATTTTTAAATAAAAAACATTTTGTAAAAGATTAAAGGAAATAAATTCATAACTAAATTATTAAAAACATCAGAACTCAGAACAATTACTATAATTACCTAAGACAGATAAATCTCTTTTTTTTAAGATTTTATTATTTATTTTTATGAAGGAGGGGAAGGGAGGGAGAAGGAAAGGGAAACGTCAATGTGTGGTGCCTCTCGTGCACCCCTCCTGGGGACCTGGCCCGCAACCCACACATGTGCCCTGACTGGGAATCCAACCAGCGACCCTTTGGTCCATAGTCAGGCACTCAATCCACTGAGCCGCACCACATTAAATCTTATATAAACAGTTCCACCCAAACCAAAAAGACGGAACACATCCCAACTCTGTGTATGAGGATAATGATCATCATACAATACTCATCACAACAATCATCATCACACATGATGACCAAGTCAGGTAGGTACAGTACAAGAAAAGCCAGTATTATAAATGCAGACTCATTCTAAACAGATTATCAGCACACTGAATCTATCAAGAATAGAACTTGACATAACCAAGATGAGTTAGGGGTTTTTTTTAAGATTTTATTTATTTTTAGAGCGAGGGTAAGGGAGAGAGAAAGAGAGGGCAAGAAACATCGACTGGCTGCCTCTTGCGCGCTCCCAGCTGGAAACCTGACCTGCAGCCCAGGCCCGTGCCCTGACCTGGGATCAGACTGGTGACCTTAGCTTTGCAGAACGACACCCAACCACTGAGTCACACCAGGGAGGACCCAAGATGAGTTTTCTAAGGAGTTCAAGGGTCATTTGAGATTAGAAGTCCCTTAATGTAATTCACCATATTAACCGATTAAAGGGTTAAAAAAAACATGATTATTTCAATAAGTGTAAAAGAAGCACTAATTTAGACATAGCAGAGAACTTCCTTAACCTGATTAAGGTTATCCAATACCTCCAAACTGCAGCAAACATCCTATTACAGAAAAGCATGTCCTGTAAAATCTGGAATGGTTCTTCCCACCATTACCACTTTTACTCTATGTTGCAGTAGAGGTCCTTGCAAGTGCAGCAACACTAGAAAACGATGCAAAAGATATAGGACTCAGAAAGGTCATAGGCCCTGGCAGGATAGCTCGGTTGCTTAGAGTGGTGTTCAGTACACCAGGGTTGTGAGTTTGATCCCCGGTCTGGGCACATCAGCCAATGAGTCAACCAATGAATGCATAAGTAAGTAGAACAATAAATTCTGTCTCTCCCTCTTTCTCTCTCTCTCCACCCCCTGCCCCACCCTGCCTACCCCCCTCTCTCCAAAATCAAGAAAAAAAAGTAATTAAAAAATCCATCATTCACAGGTGATGGGACTATACACTAAAAAAGAATCTATAACACAATGGAATTAACAGAGTATAGTAAGGCAGTCAGATATAAAACCAGTATAGGAATTTATTTCATTTCTATACAATCACCAGAAAATGTAATTTTAAAAGCTAACAGCCCTGACTGGTGTGGCTCAGTCGGTTGGGCTCTACCACAAATCAAAAGGTCGCCAGTTCAATTCCCAGTCAGGGCACATGCCTGGGTTGTGGGTTCAGCCCCAGGTCAGGGTGCGTACAAGAGGCAACTGATGGATGTTGCTCTCTCACGTTGATGTTTCTCTCCCTTTCTTTCTCCCTCCCTTCCCCTTTCTCTAAAATAAATAAAATCTTTTTTATAAAAGTTACCAGATGTCACACCCACCAACGATGGCTGTAATAAAAATTTCAGTAACAAGTGTTGCCAGGGATGTGAAGAAATCAGAGCCCTCATTCACTGCTGCTGGGAACATAAAATGGTAGAGCTGCTTTGGAATACAGTTTGACAATTCCTCAAAAATTTAAACATACAGCTCTTTCTTCTCAAGGAGGTGGCAGAGCAGATATTATGGGTTGGAGCAAAGGCAAGAAGTGTGGTCTGAGACACTTGGTGGTAACTGAGAAGGAAGCCAGACCTCCCAGCAGACGCAGAGATGCAGATCTTTGTGAAGGCCCTGAGTGGCGAGGCTGAGTACAGGACACCACTGAGAATGTCAAAGCTAAAACCCAAAACAAGGAGGACACCCACCTGGCAGCAGCGTCTGATTTTTGCGGGCAAACAGCTGGGGGATGGCCGCACTCTCAGGTGACAACGTTCAGAAAGAGTCCACCCTGCGCTTGGCACCTCGCCTGCAGACGGCATGATGGAGCCTTCCCTCCGCCAGCCCGCCCAGCAGTACAGCTGCGGCAAGGTGTCCAATGCAGGTGCGACACGGGCACGCACCCCTGCGCTGTCCACTGCCACAGAAGTGCGGCCTCACCAACAAGCTGTGCCCCCAAGAAGGTTAAATACGGTCCCTCCACCGCCTCTGGCCTGCAGGGCAGCCTTCTTCCTGAGCCCCGTGACCCCAGGACCTCAATAAAGTTTCCCTTTCATTGACTGGAGCAAAAAATAAATAAGCGTGCGGTTATCACATGACTCAACAATTTCACTCTTAGGAATATATCCAAGAGAAATAAAAACATGTTCACACAAAACCCATATTCAGCTGTTCACGGCAACATTATTCATAGCAGCAAAACACAAAAACATCTAAATGTCCATCAACTGTCATGAATAAACACACTGTGATGTGTTCATGCTGCGGGATGTTATCCAGCCACACAAGGAAAGGAAGCACCGATACAGCAAGACACTGTGCCAAGTGAAATAAGCCAGACACGAAGCCCGCATGTCATGTGAATTCACTCATATGACAAAATGGCCAGAATAGACTAATAAAAAGTGGGTCAGTAGTTGGAATTAAACTATAAAGAATAAAATTAAGCTATAAATCAATAACAGAAAGATAGCTGGAAAATCCAAACAAAAACAAAAACACAGATTTAAGGAATAATTGTCTTATTCAATATTGAATAGTAGTATCAAATTTTAGTGCCAGAGTTGGATCTCCTGACCTTGATAAACGGAATCAACACCTGCGCTCGCTCACAGGCCGTGAACGGAGGTGAGCAGTGCTGTGAGCGTGACAACAAGCAAACAAGCGGGGAATCTCGGTGAAGGGCGTCTGACCATTGTTTGTGCTGTTCCTGCCACTTTCCCATAATTTTGAAATTGTACCTAAAGAAAAGGCTGTACAAAAACAACAACAGATTAAAGAACCCAAGAGGTGGGCATATGACTGTTCACTGAGAAATTTTTTATCTTTGCTTTTGTTTTATTTCGAGTGTATGTTTATCAAAGCTGGGGATAGTGAAGCAAAGGGCGGGCTTCAGGTAGAGGGAGAACAGGAGAGAGAAAGAGAACAAGGGGGCCTTGGAGACAGGGCAAGGGGTAAACCTGGGACCAGCTCTGCTGCCCCCCTGGCTGCAAGTCTCAGGGGGTCTCAGAGTTCAGGACAAAGAGGAGATTCAGGGGTGGGCGTGCTCTAGCGAGCGCACTCTCGGTATCCTCTGTCTTGAGGCTTTTTTTTTATTCTTTGCTTTTTTTATGTTTCATAATAAAATATTGGAAAACTTTTACAGACATTAACATTTACAATAAAACCAAAATGACTAGGTAGCTAAAAACACATATAACAAAAGATTATGAGCCTTTTTTAGAAAAAAAACCAAAAACATTCTTAAAAGACATTCAAGAATACCTAAGCAAATGGAATGGTACACTTTGTACTTGAACAGGGAGACTGAGTATCATAAAGATACTCTGCAGAACCAAAGAGAAAACACACCCAGGGAACGATACACTCTAATAGGGGCTTTGAGACAAGTAAAAACTTCAGTCTGAAGGACCCAGGAGCAGCCAGGACAAGCCTATGGAAGAAAAACGTCCTGGAGGAGTTGCCACCCAAAAATCAAAGTTTATTCTAAAGCGGTAATTACTAGTGTTATATTTGTGCAAGGAAATTCTCAGTGGCCAGTGGAACAGAGCACCCAGATGTGTCTGTGGCCCCTCTTCTCCTCACTCTGGGCATTTCCGGTGCTCTGACTCTCAGGGTGCCAGCAGGCACTGGTGTCAGCGCTGCTGGGGTTCGCAGGTGTTTGTTCCATTACCAAATTCCGTAACTTACATGTTACATGGATTCTTTTCCATGCAGCCAGCATTTCTGTAAATTAATTAT
>VMDR010004538.1:27102-59236 GCA_007922815.1 Macrotus californicus
GGGGGGGCGGGGGGGGCGGGGGGGGCAGGGAAACTGGAGCAGCACTCCCATTGGTCACACTGACACAAAACTCAGTCATGTCTAAACCAATCAGTGTCACCAGGAGGATGCGATTCTGTGAATGGAAGAGTTGGACCATCCGCCCACCTGCAGTCACGGGAACAATGTCACTAGAAAAGCTGGAGCAGTACAAGGGCCACACAAAATATTCTGCAACTCTGGGGCAGGCCGATAGGATCAGACGCTGCTGTTACAGCAGCAGCTTTGCTAAGGATAAATCTTACCCTGACCTGCCTTCAGTGGTTCCTGAAGTGCTGTTTTATATTTTCCTGTTTCTCTGCAGCAAAGAACCACTTTATGTTCAGGAATTAGCAGAGCAGTTAGGGGAGTACATAGATTAAAATGTGTTTTATTTTTCTGTGTACCATCCTTCGAGACTTAGCATCATTATAAAATTATTCACATAACTTATTATTCTTCTTACAACATAAGAAAGATTGACAAGAAAGACTTTACCTCTTTAGTCCTTAGCTTTACTATAGACAGATTCTACTATGAGACCTTGAAGACTAGAAAGACAGCAAAAATAACCTGAAATTCCTATTACCTAGAGATAAGTGTCACCGACATTTTGGTAAATGTTCTTCCACACTCGTCCTAGGCATACCAACACACACATGGATACAATGTTACATAATTGTTGAATCCGTCACTTTGGAAAGAAAACCTATTAAATATTTAATATATCACTGTCAAAATGCCTGCTCTCCCAAAGAGTTTATTGTGTTTTTTGTTAATAGGTAATGCTACGAGCACATTACAGGAAGCAGAAGTGCATTATATTTCTCGAAACATCTGTAGTTCTGAGACGAGTTATGGGCCTATAATCCCTACAACTTCGTTTTGCGCAGGTGACGAAGATGGAGTTTTTGATACGTGCAGGGTAAGACCACATATTTTCTGAAGCAAGACGGAACCTAACCAGGGCTTTTGATCACTTTCTGGTGAAGTCGTGATTACCAAACCCTAAAAAGTCCTCCATCATTTTTTCTCATTTTCAACTATACCAACAATCCAGATCCTCCTGCTTTCCTGCTTTGCATTGAATCCTTCTTCCTTTTGTTCATCACCACCTTTACTGAGACATAATTTACCTATACACAGTTCACCCATCTGAAGTGTACAACTCAGTGGGTTTTGGTATATTTACAGAGTAGTGCAACCATCACCATAATCTAATTTTAGAACACTCTGTCACCTTCCGAAGAAACCTCGACCCCGTGTGACCCCTCCCCATTCTCCTCCCACCCACCCCCAGCCTTAGGCAACCACTCATCTTTATAGATTTGCCTGTTCTGGAAATTCCATATGAATGGCATCATTCCATACGTGACCTTTTGTGACTTCTTTCACTGAGCATGACGTTTTCAAGGCCCACCCACATTGTGACCTGTATCAGTACTTTATCTACTTTATTGCCAAGTAATACAGCATTGTATGAATAGGCCACATTTCTTTATCCATTCATTAGTTCATGGATACTTGAGCTATTATCACTTTTTGGCTATGATGAATAATGTTGCTATAAACATGTGTGTATGTGTTTTTATGTGTTGGTATGTTTTTTTCCTGGAAATTTCACCTAGGGGTGGAACTGCTGAGTCAATGTTTAACACTTTGAAGAACCACCAAACTGTATTTCCAAAGTGCACCGTTTTACATCCTCACCAGTTACGTATGAGGGTTCCAGTTTCTCCACATCCTGTCAGCACTTGTTTTTAAAAGATTCCATTTATTTATTTATTTGTTTATTTTAGAGAGAGGGGAAGGGAGGGAGAAAGAGAGGGAGAGAAACATCAATGTGCAGTTGCCTCTCACATGCTCCCCACTGGGGACCTGGCCTGCAACACAGGCACGTGCCCTGACTGGGAATCCAACTAGCGACCCTTTGGTTTGCAGGCTGGCACTCAGTCCACTGAGCCACGCCAGCTGGGGTGTGCACTTATTGTCTGTCCTTTTTATTACTGCCACCCTTGTGTGAAGTGTTAATCTCCTTGTGGTTTTAATTTGCATTGCCCTAATGTGTAATAATGTTGAACATCTTTGTAGGTACTTATTAGCCATTTGTATATCTTCTTTGAATAAATGTCTATTCAGAGCCTTTGCCCATTTAAAAATTGAGTTATCTTTTTATTATTGAGTCATAAGCATTCTTTCTAAATTATGGCTCCAATTTTCTCCTATTCTGTGGACTGTCTTCACTTCCCTGCTTATCCTTTGTAACACAAAACTTTGGATTTTTTGTGAAGTCCCGTTTATCTACTTTTTGTTTTGAATCTTTCTTTATTCCTCTTTTCTTCAGTACTTCTAAATCCATCAGCACTTCACTCCTAAGCAGTACCTAATGCTCTGATCTTTTCCTACTCATTCTGATTTCTAGAAATCCAGAGTTTACCTTTCCTGTGTCCTTTTCCTTAAAAACCTTGCTGAATAAAATAGTAAAGAATCCACTCTAACTGAACTGCATTCATAAGCAAAACATTCTCATTGTCAAAAAAATAATCATTGGCCCTGGCTGGTGTGGCTCAGTGGATTGAGCACTGGTCTGTGAGTCAAATGGTCTCTGGTTCGATTCCCAGTCAGGGCACATGCCTGGGTTACAGGCCAGGCCCCCCCCAGTAAGGGGTGCACAAGAGGCAACCATACCTTGATGTTTCTCTCCCTCTCTTTCTCCTTCCCTTCCCCTCTCTAAAAATAAATAAAATATTTTTTTAAATAAAAATAAATAATCATTGAAGGCCTACTATATACAGAGAATCTGAAAACATCTTGGAAACAGTCTTTAACTTCTAGGCACTGTAACAGCTCGCTGTCCTCACGGTCCGGAGTGATTAATGTCCTTGGTAATAGTGTTTCACTAGATACACTGACAGCCTGGTATAAACTGCCACGGAGATTTGTTACTTATAATACTGTTGAGAGGATCAGCCATTTATTCCTAATATCCTGCACCAGCCAAGGTCAACACTTAGAAAGATGCCATTTCTTGCAAGATTCAGTTTACTTCTCTTCTCTAGCTAGCAAGCCACACAGACCTGAAAGACTCCTTTGTATAAAAGTTGTACCTTTCACAAACTGCATTAAGCAACAGAAGTATTCTAATAAACAGCGCTTACAATATTTGCACACATCCCATATTACATTTCTCCTCATTGTACCAAAGAATCCAAACAATTTCATCCCCAGTACCCTGGTTCACCACTCTGCAGGCGGTACGTTTACCCACCAGCCGTGGGGCTCCTCTAAATACCAGGCCAGACTGGACGTAACCGAATTCCTGGTGGAGATGGCATGGGAAGCTGAAAATCTATCATCCTAATAACTCAGGAGTATATTGAAAATGTGTGTTTATATAAATGTATGTTTAATGTGATTAATTTATCCCAACTTTTCTATTATATAAAGACAATTAAAAGTAACTGACACGATTTCGGGAATTTTTCACAGGGCGATAGCGGCGGACCATTAATGTGCTACCTCCCAGAACACAGGCGGTTTTTTGTGATGGGAGTTACCAGTTACGGATATGGTTGTGGTCGAAAAAACTTTCCTGGTGTCTACAGTGGGCCGTTCTTCTACGAAACGTGGCTGACAGACCAGTTCAACAAGGTGATCAATGAAGGCATATTTCATATAAATATTCCTCTTGGACATGCCCTCACCGCCTTATGTTCTGTTATTTTACTAGCAACTCTGTAAAAAAATTCTGAAGAACCTTTACTTTTCATCATGTCCCTTTCCATGTTCCACATAATGAAAGTAACTTATTCTTCAGGCAAGTTATTGCCCACTTTTGAGTCCTCACGTGAACAGTCTGGGGGGAATGAAAGACTGACATTTGAGGTACGTGACTATAAATTTGGCACTGAAATCACATGCAGCCTTGATGTGTTTTGATTGCTTTACTTTATAATCAGTACTTTCCTAGAGTTTGTATGAAATACTCAGTTTAAATGTATACATTTTGTGTATGTGCATGCCAGACAATAAAGAGTTTGCCGTTAAGATGGAGGCTGTTCTTGCGCACCACCCAGGGTGTGCACTGAGTGGGGGGCTTCTGGGGGGAGGGGCACTGGGCAGAGGGGGCAAAGGGAAAAAAAATGGGAGAGCTATAACAGTATAGTCAATAAAGTATACTTAAAAAAAGAAAAAAATGGAAGTTGTTCTTTCGTTAATCGAAATTCTTTCCTTTAAAAGTTAGATTTTAGGAGTATTTTCTCAATCTGTTCAGACTTTGCTTCCCAACAATACTCATCAGTTTGGCTCAAATAAACTCATAAAAGAGAAAAAAGAAGCCCTGGTCTGTGTGACTCAGTTGGTTGGAGTTTCGCCCCGGAAACCAAAAGATCAACAGCTCAATTCCATTTCGGGGCACATGCCTAGGTTGTGGGTTCGTAAGAGAGGCAACCAATCGATGTTTCTCTCCCTCTCTCCTTCCCTTCCCTTCTCTCTAAGATCAATAAGCATGTCTTTGGGTGACAATAAAAAATAATAAGAAAAAAAAGATTTAAAGTTAGATTAAAAACCATGTGTGATATATTATTTTTTTGAATTATCATCTGGTTCTCAAAAAATATGTAGAGAAGTACCTATTATTTAAATTCTAATTAAAACTAATACGAATATTTCCTATATATTAGTATTTGCCAAAGACTTTATATGTAGAACCCATAGACATGAACCAGGGGGTGGATGCAGGAGGGAGGGAGGGAGCAGGGCGGAGGGAGATAAAGAGGAGAAAAAAGCTGGGAAAACTGTAACAGCATAATCAATAAAATATGCTTAAGATGGTAAAATAATTAAGATGGTAAGTTATGTCTTACGTGTATTTTACCACAATTTAAAATATAAAAATAATTTAAAGCAGTTATTTTCAGAGTAGGTAAAGAAAAGCAAGAACCCACTGCATGATGTCTACAAGATGGACTTTAAATATAGAGATAAAAATAGGTTGAAATTTGAAAGTTGGAAAAAGTTAAGCGTAAGAAGCATAAGGAGTGGCTAAATGTATGTCAAACAATATAAACGTCAGAACAAAAAGAAAAACTAAAAACAAATAGGGGCACTTCATAATGATAAAAGCAAAAATACATCAGGCAGCTACAACTATTATGAATATATTTGTATCTAATAATAGAGCCCCAAAATGCATGAAGTAAAAACTGAAATAACTAAAGGGAGAAAAACTTCACAATTATAATTGTAGATGTAATACATCTCTCTAAATAATTGATAAAGCAACTAAGTAACAAGGATACAGAAGATCGGAACATTTTAAACTACAGTGGACTGAGCACCAGCCTGCAAAGCAAGGGGTTGCTGGTTTGATTCCCAGTCAGGGCACAGGCCTGGGTTGCAGACCAGGGCTCCAGTAAGGGGTGCGCAAGAGGCAACTGAACATTGATGTTTCTCTCCCTCTTCCTCCCTTCCCCTCTGAAAATTAAAAAAAAAACCAAAAAACTACATTAACTTGATATTTATAGAACATTACATCTTACAACTTCAGGATACATATTCTTTTGTTTTTTTATTTTTTAATTGTAGTTTTTCCATTACCATTTGTTCCCCTTATACCCCACTCACCCCCCGCCCCCACAATCACCACACTGCTGTCCATGTGGGATACATATTCTCTTCAATGAACATGGCCCATTTCCCAAGAAAAAATATATTCGGGCCTTAAAACAAGTTTCAATACATTTAAAAAGACTGAAATTTCACATTTCCTGTGACCACAACAGAATTAAGTTAGAAGTCAATATCAGCAGATAACCATGAAAGACCCAAATATTTAAATAACTTCTAAATAACCCATGGGGTCAAATAAACAAGTCACAAGTTAGTTAGAAAGTATTTTAAATTGAATGAAAATGAAAACACTGCACATCAAGCTTCGTGTATCCACTTAAAACAGCACCATGAGAAAAAGTCACAGCTTCAGATTCTCCCATTAAGAAGAAAAGAAAGGGCTAATATCAATGATCAAAGCTTTCAACTTAAGAAATAAAAGATCAAATGAAAGTCAATGCAATTAGAAGGAAAAAATAAAAACCAGAAAATCACGACATAGAAAACAAACACTAGGGCCTTGGCTGGTGTGGCTCAGTGGACTGAGTGCTGGCCTTAGAATCAAAAGGTCGCCGGTTCAATTCCCAGTCAGGGCACATGCCTGGGTTGCAGGCCAGGTCCCCGGTAGGGGGCGCACAAGAGGCAACCACACATTGTTGTTTTTCTCCCTCCCATCTCCTCTAAAAATAAATAAAATCTTTAAAAAAAAAAGAAAAATGCAAATTAAAACCACAATGAGACACCACCTCACACTTGTCAGAATGGCTATAATAAAAAAAAAAAAAATCAACAAATAAAATAACAAGTGTTGGCCAGGATGTGGAGAAAAGGGAACCCTTGTGCACTATTGGTGGGATTGTAAATTGGTGCAGCTACTATGGAAAATAGTATGGAGATTCCTCAAAAAGTTAAAAATAGAGCTTCTGCGTGGGGGAAGATTAGAGGGTGGAGGGATTGAGCAAAAAGGAAAAAGGACTCATGGACATGGACAGCAGCGTGGTGATTGCTGGGGGAGGAGGGCATAAGGGGACTAAAAGGCAATGGGAAAAAAATACAATAAAGATTAAATCAAAAATAAGTAAATGAATGAATAAAATAAAACAAAATAAAAATAGAGTTTCTATACCACCCAGCAATTCTACTTCTGGGCATTTATCTGAAGAAAACAAAAACTAATTTGATAAGATACATGCATCCCTGTATTCATTGCAGCAACCTGTGTTCATGGAGGCAACCTAAGTGTCTGTCCACAGATGAGCTGATAAAGAATATATGCAATGGAGTATTACTCAGCAACAACAACAAAATGAAATCTTGCCATTTTACGACAACATGGATGGGCTTTGAGGGCATTATTCCAGGTGAAGTAAGACAGTCATTTGGAAAGTGACTGACAAATACTGTATGATCTCATTTCTACATATGTGGAATCTAAAGAACAAAAAGGAACTCATAGATAGATTCAGAGAACAAACTGGTAGTGACCAGAGGTGGTGGGCAGGGATAGGCAAAAGGGACAGCACTGTTCAGGGAATAAAAAGACAAGCCACAGACTGGGAAACGGATTTGCAAATCACACAGTTGGTAAATGCCTTAGAATACACAAAGAGCTCTTGACAACTCCGTTTTAAAATGGGCCGAAGATTTAAACACTTTACCAAATAAGGCACACAGATGTCAAATGAACCTATTAAAAGATACTCAACAGGATTAATCATTGGGGAAATGCAAATTAAAAATACAATGAGCCCTGGCTGGGTGGCTCAGTTGGTTGGAGCATCATCTGGAACACCAACAAGGTTGTGGGTTCAATCCCCAGTCAGGGTGCATACAAGAGACAGCCTACCAATGTTTCTCTTGCACATCAATATTTCTTTCTCTTGCTCTCTCTCCCTCTCTCTCTTTCTCTCTAAAAATTAATTTAAAAAAATATCCTTGGATGAGAATTAAAGAAAAAAAAGCTACAGTCAGAGACCGCTATTCACCTTTAAAATTGCTTAAATTAAAAAGACAGCTGTTCCAAGTGTTGGTGATGATGTGGAGCAAATAAATCTCTCATATGCTGCAAGTGGAAATATGAAATGGTACAACCACTTTGAAAAACTGTTTGGCGGTTTCTTAAAAAGTTAGACATATACCTATATTCTACTCGTGGGAATTTATCCAGGAGAAATGGAAGTGTATGTCCATACAAAAACTTGTGTACTTGTTCACAGCAGCTTAGTTTGGAGCAGCCAAAGCCCAGAAACAACCCAAAGGCCCATCAGCAGATGAACGGATGAACAAACGGGTTCCATGTCCCTACAGTGGAATACACCTCAGCAATAAAATCAGAGGGTACCTGCGATCACGTGTGGCGGCCCTCAAAGTACACTGAGACAAGCCAGTCAAAAAAGTCCATACTCTGTGATTCCATTTACATAAAATTCTAGCAAATGCAGACTAATCTCTAGTGACAGAAGACACATCAATGGTTGGCTCAGGATGGGGAGGGGAGGAAGGGGGATGGCAGAGGGGCAAGGCGGAGCTTTTGGGGATGATGGCTGTGTTCGTTGTCTTGACTGAAGGGGTGGTTTCACAGGTGTGTACACAATGTGTCAAAACTTACTAAACTGCACACTTTAAATAGGCAGTTTACTTTTTCATTTAATCAAAAGTATATATATTTTTATGTTCAATATTATTTTGCATTAGCTCCAGGTGCACAGCATCATGGTTAGACAACCCTACGCTTTACACAGTGTTCCCCTTGCTGTTTCCACCTGGCACCATACATAGCTACTACGATATTATTTTTTAAAGATTTTATTCATTCATTCATTCATTCATTGAAAGGGGAAGGGAGGGAGAAAGAGGGAGAGAAATATCAACATGTGGTTGCCTCTCATGCACCCTCCACTGGGGGCCTGGCCTGCAACACAGGCATGTGCCCTGACTGGGAATCGAACCAGTGACCTTTTGGTTCTCAGGCCCACTCTCAATCCACTGAGCCACACCAGCCAGGGCTATAATATTACTGGCTTTATTCCTTATGCTCTTATTTTTTACATCCCTGTGACTATTCTGTAACTACCAATTTGTACTTCTTAATCCCCTCACCTTTCTCACCCCATCCCCCAACCTCCCTCCCCTCTGGCAACCATCAGTCTGTTCTCTGTATCTACAAGTCTAAATATTCAGTTTATTATGTGTCAGTTCCACACACAAAAAAAAAGCTGTTAAAATGGAATAGATATAATATTTATAAAATACATGTAGGGTATTACAAATAATCAAATAACAGAACATTCTCTGTATCCATCACCCAGTTTTAAAAAGTAAACAATCATTATTTTTGAAATTTTCCATATTCCCCTACCAGTCTGAAAGTCAGGTTTTCCTATTAAAAACGGATGTCAAACTATTTTTTGAATGCTTGTGATTCTCAAACGTGAATATTCTGGAGAACTATTTTTAATTTAAATTAGCTGAATAATGCGGTAGTGCATAATTTGAAGTTGAAACTTGCCCTTTACCCCTGACCAGTGTGCGTCCTCCAGCAAAGCCCCAGCGAAGCACAAGGTCACAGGTGGATGGATTCCTGGTCAGGGCACTTGCCTGAGTTGCGAGTTCAGTCTCTGTGAAAAGCAATCAGTCGATTTTCTCTCCCTCTCTCTCTCTTCCCTTCCCCTCTAAAAAAATAATAAATAAAGTAAGAAAGGAAGGAACGAACTTGTCCTTTAAAAATGAGCAGCCCAAAACAGTGACTTAAAAATAATTTTGTCGAGTTTGGGTCTGAGAGTCTCAGCATAGCAGGCGAAAGGGAAAAAATGCCTGATAACTGTGGCCAGCAGGCACGCCCTTTCCATTTCTTTTTCAAAGAACACCGCGGGAAGGGGAGGGAGAGGGGGCGGGGAGAGGGGAGAAGGGCAGAGCGGAACGGGAGGAGGGGGCGTTGCAATAAAGGCCACTTGGCTGCCTTCTGATACAGTTTAACCAGGCTTCACCCACGAACCCTGTTTTCTTTACGGAAGTCATTGGAAGACCTGGATGGGGAGTGCGCTGTGCACAGAAAACTGCGGTAGTTTCCAAGCCCAGGGAAGGGGAAGCAGGAACAGATTTGGACAAAGGGACTGTAATCACCTTTCCATCTAAGGAAAAACTAGGAATCTCATTTTGCTGCAAGAAAACAAAGCTATGAGTCAGCTTTTGCCCAAGTCTATTAATTGGGTGAAATGGGCCTTTTGCTCCCGATCTGACCTCGGCTGCAGCCTTCCCTTGTCGCACGGCCAGGGCCCTCCTCTGAAGCCGATAGGCTCTGGACTGTGGCCAAGCCCTACCTCCTGCAATTAAAGAAGTCAGGTCTCTACGCGGGCTGTTTTTTTCTTCTGAGTGATGGCGCTGACCATCTATATCCTCCGGCTGGCAGTCTGCATCCTGGTACTTCCCCTGTACTTGCTCAACTTTCTGGGCTTGTGGAGCTGGATCTGCAAAAAATGGTTCCCCTACTTCTTGGTGAGGTTCAGTGTGATGTACAACAAACAGATGGCGAGCAAGAAGCGCGAGCTCTTCAGCAACCTGCTGGACTTTGCGGGCCCCTCCGGGAAGCTCTCCCTGCTGGAGGTGGGCTGTGGCACCGGGGCCAACTTCAAGTTCTATCCGCCTGGATGCAGTGTGACCTGTGTTGACCCCAACCCCAACTTTGAGAAGTTCTTGATCAAGAGCATTGCTGAGAATCGACACCTGCAGTTTGAGCGCTTTGTGGTGGCCGCCGGGGAGAACATGCACCAGGTGGCCGATGGCTCCATGGACGTGGTGGTCTGCACCCTGGTCCTGTGCTCCGTGGAGAACCAGGCGCGGATCCTCCAGGAAGTGTACCGAGTGCTGAGGCCGGTGAGTGAGGGGGTGTGAGGAGGGCTGGTTAGTAGCAAACACTATCACCAAAGGCAGTCCTATCAATTTCAGGCAAATCAAACAGTCTAAGGTAAAAAGTAAACTAGAGAAGACACTATCGGATTTTTTTTTTTAATCTTCGAGTGGGAAAGAAGCTGTAAAGGGAAAGACTGATAAATCTGAATACATAAGATCTTTAAACTGCAGGAAAGAAACTACTATAAACAAAGCCAAAGTACAGGAACTTAGAAAAAGTATTTGCCAGGGATGATAGACAAAGGGTTGAACTTCATATTAAAAGACATTGCAAGTCAAAGGTCAACAGGGTTTTTTAAATCAGAAAGAAAAACACATGAGACGGTTGGCGAGTCCTGCGGCCATCGCGGGAGAGGGGAGAGCCCAGCCGAGACACAGGCCCAAAGCCCCAGGCCCACCGCCACTCCCCGCCCCACCACCCCGCGCACTGCCACTCTCGCATTTCGGTGCCCACTGGCGGCTAAGCGGAGGCGGAGGCGGCGAGGCCTGAGGGGCGGGGGCAGCTGGGCGCCTGCTGCTTCGACTGCTGTCGGACCAAGACCTTAGCCACCTGAGCAAGGGGCAGCCTTCGCCTGCTCGGGCCCCTGGCTGAGGCGCGGCGTTCTTTACAAATTGGAGGCCAGACCCCCCACCAGCAGAAAGATCATGGCTTGTTTTATTGCGGTGGTCTGGAACTGAACCCGTAACATGCCTGAGAAAGGACTCACACCTGCTGTCCCCGTTCATTCCAATAAAGAAGTTCTAGATATGGAAACTAATTTGGGATTTGGCCATGCATTTGTCGCTGCCATTCAGTTACCACTGTACCTGAACTAGGTGATGAGACATTTTTGGTAGCTGCCGTTTTGGCAACGCGCTGTAAGCATTTGACAGTGTTGGCTGGTGCTATGCTTGTCTCGGGCTTAACCACCCCCTTATCAGTTTTGTTTGGCTATGCCACCACCATCATCCCCAGGGTCTCTACCTACTATGTGTCGACTGCATTATTTGCCATTTGGGGCTTGGGAAAGCTTAAAGATGGATCCACATGAAGGTCAAAAGAAACAAACAAGTTCAAGCATAATTAAAGAAAAACGGTGAAGAATTTCAATGAACCAAACTCTTAAGTGGACCAGATGTTGAAACTGGTACAAGCACGATACCTCAGAACAAGTGGCCATACTTTACCTCACCCATGTTTGTTCACGCTCTTACCGGACATTCGAAGCAGAGTGGGGTGACCCTCTCAACTACCTACGATTGTTTGGGCAGTGAGAGAGCCCCCTATGGCGCGGCAGTGGGGGAACAGGGCACACCGCTTTCGCACTGGATCAGCTCTAACTGGAGGAAGCACGGGAGCACAAAAAGTCAGTCAGAACTGTGACAGTCATAGGAGGCTGCGGATTTTGGGCATTTACTGTATTATTTATAAGTCCTGATTCTGATTTTTTTGGTTTTTCGTTTTTTATTTATATATTTATTTTCTAGAGAAAGGGGAAGGGAGGGAGAAACATCAGTGTGTGGTTGCCTCTCACATACCCCCCGACTGGGAACCTGGCCCACAACCCAGGCATGTGCCTCGACTGGAAATCGAACCTGTGACCCTTTGGTTCACAGGCCAGTGCTCAATCCACTGAGCCAGACCAGCCAGGGCTGATTCTGGTTTTTAATAAACTAAATACAGATGAGTAAAAAGCTTAAGATGAGTAGCTCTTGTGTTTATGTACGTAGTGTGCATTGAAACTAAAAGTGATGAAAATATTGTAAACAAAAAGAAAGAAAAACACCAGAGAAAAGTATGCAAAGAGCAGGACCCAAAATACAAATAAAAACAGCCAATTCTATGATAAAAATGCTCAACCTTACAATTAAAGGACAAATTAAAACAAGATACCATCTTTACCTATTACACCGTCAGAGACTTAAGGTTAGGATGGTGTTAGGATGAGTTTGGGAGACTGGACACACCCATATACACTGGAGAACGTGCCCTCTTTGGAGGGCAATTTGACAATATCAAATTATATTATTTTTATTAAATCTGTTGCAGTGACACTGGTTAATAAAATTATATAGGTTTCAAGTGTGCACTTGCATAACACATCATGTGTATTGCACAGTGTGCTCACCACCCAAAGTCGGGTCCCCTTCTGTCACCATGCGCTGGACCCTCTTTACCCTCTACTATCCCGCTCCCCTCCCCTCTGGAAACCACCACACTGTTGTCTGTGTCTGCGAGTTTTTGCTTGTTTCGTTTGTTCATTTGCTCTCAGTTTCATATCCTACATGAGTGAGACCATCCGTTCTTCACTTTTTCTGTCTGACTTATTTTGCTTAGCATGAGATTCTGAAGATCCATCCATGTTGTCACACATGGCAGTGTTTCATCTTTTCTCACGGCTGCGCAGCATTCCGTTGTATATACATAGCACGCCTTCCTTATCCAGTCCTCTACTGGGGGACACGCTGGTTGTTTCCGTGCCTTGGCCGCCGTGAATAATGCTGCAGGGACATACAGGTACATCTGTCTTTACAAATAACTGTTTTCAAATTTTTCGGTAGATACCCAAAGGAGAGGTGGCGGGATCATATGGTAACGGTATTCTTAATTTTTTTAGAATTTTCTATACTGCTTTTCATAGTAACATCCCATTTTACATTCCCACTGGCACTGACTTGGGGCTCCTTTTCCTCCACAACCACTCCAACAGAGAAGAAAACATAGGCACCTGCTTATTAATAAAACCAGTTTTATTACATTCTCATTTAACCCCCACAACAGTCCTGTAAAGTAGGTATTGTCTTCATGTTGGGTTGAGGAAACAGAGAGGTTAGAAACTTGCTCAAAGTTACACAGCTAGTAGGTCTTTCGTTAATGCAAATATTCTCACCGCCACTCCACGTGGTCACTCGGGCTTCTCTCTCTGACTTCCACATTTCTGCCACTTTTGCTAACTGCTCTTCCTCCACCCATACCTAAATACTGGAGTTTCCCTTTTGATTCTCTTTTCACTCGTACACCCCCCAGGGCAATCTCACTTACCCCCAGAGGTTTCAATTACCAGGCACACTTAGATGTTTCCAAGCCGAGTGACGTGTCTAGCCCAGCTCTCCCTTCTGACTCCAGACCTGCATATCCAGCTGTCTGCTTGACAGTCTCCCACATTGTCCAGAGGGCAGTGTCGACCTTCCAGACCTGGGTCTCCTCCTTTTTCTCCTGTCCTGTTCTATGGTCAGTTGGTTTGTTTTTATCAGGAAATTTCAAGTTTTCCATTGATGAACATAGATCTTAGACTCACTCAGAGAATTTGGGGGAACTCCATCTCTCAACCCTCTGCCTTGGATAGCCAAGACTAGGGTAGCTAGAAGAGACTAAAATAGGGGGCAGTCACTACGGGTTTTGGAGGTAACTGCTGGGCCCTGTTCCCCCTACTCACCTCAGAGATAGGCAGAAAACTTCTGAGGACCTCCTAGTAACATGGAACCCTTATTTGTCTAGACTCGACCTATATTTATAGGACTGTCCTAGATAATGCACCACTTTCAAATTCCTACATGACAGTGATTTACACAGGGCGTCCACTGACTGAATAAAATACCAGCTGACAAAATGTCAGCATGGACCCAGAAACGCTCTTAGATGACTCAGTGCTGTAGTCAATCACATTCACGTTCTTGTGACAACGGTACAAAAGTATAGGACATGGTTATTCAATCTCGGGCGGTGCTGGGTGTGGACTCAGACTCTCCCCCAGGTTTGCAAAGCAGAGCCTGAGAACAATTTTCACATAAATTAAAAGATTTTTTTAATGAAGTAGAGATTTTTTTAAATATTTTACTTGTTTTTTAGAGAGAGGGGAAAGGAGGGAGAGAGAGAGAAACATCAATGTGTGGTTGTCTCTCGCACGCCCCCAACAGGGGACCTGGCCCGCAACCCAGGCAGGTGCCCTGACTAGGAATTGAACCAGCGACCCTTTGGTTTGCAGGCTGGAGCTCAGTCCACTGAGCCACACCAGCCAGGGTAGAAGGAGAGATTTTATTAAGAGTAATTAAAAGGCAATTAACAAACTGGGGAAAACATGTGTAGTATAGCCTTACTATACTAAAAGTCCTTACTAATTAATAAGAAAAAACAACACTGTATTAGAAAACTGATAAAGGACATCAGCAGGCAAATTAGAAAAGAAAAAATCCAAATGATCAATAAGATGTTATATCTATTAAGAATATTAAAGACATGCATAGAATTGAAAATGAAATACCATTTTACCCATCAGATTAACAAAGACACAGGGAAAGTACCGATGAGAGTTGGCTGGCAATGGGCATTCACATCCATTGCTAGTGTGAATATAAATTTGCTACAGCTTTTCTGGAGGGCAGTTTGACTGCTTGTACCAACAGCCTTTAAAAGGCACAGACTTTTGCCTCAGCAAGTCCACTTTTTAGCAAGTTATTTATTTGAAAAGAATGAGAGATGGTCACAAAGATTTATGGGGAAGGGTAAATATGGAAAACCAATTTATAATAAGAGAAAACCTGGGAATAACCTAAATGAGAATAGTTAAATAACGGATGGTGCTTTCAGTGGTGTGAAATATTTTGTAAACCTTTTTAAACTATGTTTTAGAATACTGTTCAGACAGATAAATAAAATTAAGCAGGTTACAAGACAGAACATACATTCCAATCCCAGTTTTAGGAGAAAAGTACATCTCCATACATAAAAGTACACACAAAACCTTAACAGCAGTTATCACGAGGTGATGGCCTGGTGGTTGATTCTTTAAAAACTTTTCTGTGTTTTCTTAAATTTAAAAAGAAGTTTTTTAAATAAACATATTGGTGAGACAGTACTGCCCGCCTCTGGAGCCTCACCCCTGAGGCTCAAAATCTCACTCTGACCTTCACCAGCTGGTTAACATAGGCAAGGTGCTTACTTTCTCAGTTCCTTTGTCTATAAAAATAGGAGTGATAATAATCACACTTGCTAAATAAATGTATTGTGGGGATTGAGTTCACAGATGATGGGCATTAAGGATATAGCACCTCGTACGCAGTAACTGCTTTACGTGCTCACTATCATATGTATGTATTATATGTTGCTTCACAATCAGAAAACAGAAGTGTGAATGACCGCTTTAGACTGGCCGCTGTGTGTACAGTTCGACAGAAGATGAAACTACCGGCCAGAACAATGTCTTAGTAAGTTTGAACTCATCCATGTCTTCCCACACAGCCGACCTTTGGGGCCACTGCAATCTGATGCTTCAGTTGTCTTGTGAATCTGTTTTCCCCAAACTAGAACCCTTCAAGTGTGTTTCCTTTTCTCTCTTTCAGGGAGGGGCTTTTTATTTCATGGAGCATGTAGCAGCTGAGCGTTCAACCTGGAATTACTTCTGGCAACAGGTCCTGGATCCGGCCTGGTACCTTCTGTTTGACGGGTGCAACCTGACCAGAGAGAGCTGGAAAGCCGTGGAGAAGGCCGGCTTCTCCACGCTGAAGCTGCAGCACATACAGGCCCCACTGACCTGGGAGCTGGTGCGCCCCCACATCTACGGATATGCTGTGAAGTAGCGCGAGGGGGAAGCCATGAGCTAAATGAAGGGCTCAAATCATTCGAGGCTTCAGTTTTACACTTAAAATACTAATTGGGAGAAGAGAAACCCTTTTTGAGATAAAGTTGAATTTCATCCCAAAAAGTTTATATTATACCCTATTTAGCCATTTTCTATTGCCTCCCCCCCAAAAATCAAACAAAACAGCTTTGAACTCTCCTTTAGAAGGAAATAGTGAGCTTTGATCACTGAAGTCTACCATTATCCCCAAACCTTAGCTTATTCAGTAACTTCAAAATGTTTCCAACTGTCTGATTTAAGTTGTGACCCAACAGATTTGAATTTCACCTCCTCTTTGAGAGTGTGGTGAAATAAGCAGTTAAATCATGCAAAAGAAGACTTTGAAAAAGAAGAAATAAAAAGATCTTGCCCTGGCTGGTATGGCTCAGTGGATTGAGTGCAGGCTGTGAACCAAAGGGTCACTGGTTCGATTCCCTGTCAAGGCACATGCCTGGGTTGCGGGTCAGGTCCCCAGTAGGGGGTGCGCAAGAGGCAACTGCATAGTGATGTTTCTCTCCCTTTCTTTCTCTCCCTCCCTTCCCCTCTCTCTAAAAATAAATAAAATCTTAAAAAAAAAAAAAAAAAGATCTTAATGACTCACAAACTGAAGATACACACTAGTTAAAGATCCAAATCTAAATAGCATAGATTTGTTAAATTTGAATCTATTTGTTCTTAGTGTCACTGGGCTGGCTTTCAAACTTGATGTACCAGGATGTCACCCCTCATTCTGCCACTGCTGTCATACCTTTTATTCCTCTGTCCACCCAAGTGTGTTTTCTTCACTCCAGTCTTCAATCCTTAAGATGAAAATTACATCTGACACTTTAGTATGTCCATGAAACTACCTGAGGCAATTAAGGTTCTTGGGTTCATTTTTGTTATAATCTTACACATACTTTGTTGAATGCAGTAAACTGCAGGCAAGGAAGAGGCCCACTGTAATTAGGAAATCTTTGTATAATTAAGTGCACTTTGTAAGAGTCCCTAAAAACCAGCAACCTGTGAGTCTGTAAAGAAACAGGTATTTTTTTGGATTATTCGGATGAAACTTCCACCCCTCTCCCAAGATGATGTCTTTGTTCCTAGCAACCATTGGCAACCTCTGAAAATCATCACAAGTGCTGGGTTCATCAGTCAGAGTGTTTAAGAGTAGGATTTTCAGCAGTAGTTTACATGAATTTTAATAAATTTAGTATATTTTCTGAGATGATTTTGCAAAGGGACTACTTTAAATACCAATCATAAATTCATATGCATTTTAGGAACAGAAATAAAATGAGTGGTTTACACATTTGCTGGCTTGGCTTCATTTTTCTTCACGTCTCTGGGAGGGCGTTCCTTCTTGGAAAGGTGAGCCATTTGAACATACAGACTTTTCCTTCTCCAGCCAAGTAGCAATAAACACAGTTAGCAGATTTTAGAAAAACCAATTTTGGAAGGACCAGAATGCATTTTGAAAGGTTCAAGTCCAATGGCCCCATGTGTGTGATCTATAGAGCAGAAACAGGAAGCTCACTGTTCTCTTTTGAATGTGAGAACAGTTATCACTACAGCAAGGCTAGGGCACTCATCTAAGGCCTCCTGGGCACTGGGACAGGAATCTCCTGCCTCTAGAGTCTCCCCAGAGTAGAACCTCCTTAACCTGCCCCCCTCACTATTGTTTAGGTCAGTCTAGTCATTGAGAAATACGAAACACCACAGGTTGAGTACAGAACAGTGCAGCTCAGGTGGGCGTCATCTCGCAAACCCAAAGGTCACTGGTTCAATTCCTGGTCAGGGCATGTACCTGGGCTGCAGGTTCAGTCCCCGGTGGGCACATACGAGAGGCAACCGATTGATGTTTCTCTCTCACATTGATGTTTCCTCTTCTTTCTCCCTCCCTCCCCCTCTCTCTATAAATAAATAAATAGCCACAAGTTGACATGATAAATGTTACTGGCATGTTGGAAGATAAGTAATAGTGCAAGGTACTAGACACACGCTTACTAATTATTTACACATGCTTCTTGCCTTGAGTGGTTTGGGAAATTATCCTCAACTTCTATGGACAACACTGAGGTGTAGAGAAATAAATAAATGAAGTTTCTGGCATTCCACACGTTACAAAGCAAGTCTTAACACGCCCTGACTCCCCAGACCACAAAACCTGTTTTGACTATGATTGCTACTATGCCCTTCTCACTGCTTTCCTCCTCAGGCCCAGAACACATATTTATGGTCATTCCAACAGCCTGAGGAGTGAGTCTCAATTGGCTGTTATTGACAATACAGGGTCACAAGCCCTTTCCTGAACTGATCATGTTTAGATGGGGCGGATTATGCTGATTGTGTCAAGTACAGGTCACAATGTTCCATCCCTGGGGCTGAGCACATCCACACCCTGTGGACTGAGACATAGAGAGCTATGGATCATCCAGATGGAAACAGGGCCTCTGGCCCTGGCTGGTGTGGCCCAGCTGGTTTGAGCATCGGCCTGTGAACCAAAGGGCTGCTGGGTCATTCCTGACCTGGGCACAAGGCTGGTTTGCAGGCAGGTCCCCAGCTGGGGGCCTGCAGGGGGCAACCAGTGGATACTTCTCTCATACGTCAGCACTTCTCTCCCTCTCTTTCTCCTTTCTTCCCTCTAAAAATAAAATAAATAAAATCTTTTAAAAACATCGATGAAAACAAAAGCGGGAATGGATGTGGGGAAGGCAAACCACAAATGCCCAGTATAAGCTCACTGCTGCGTTGTGATCAGGCCCCCTGCCTGCTCTCCTGGGGTAGGTCACACGGCACTGTGCTTACGGCACTGGCTTGTCAGGGGGACAACTGCGTGCAGGGAGGGAAATAAAAGACAAAATGACACTGGCTTCGGCATCAAAGTGATCGAGGCCAAGTCCCGGCTGTGTCATTCATTGCCTGTGTGACCTGGAGCAAGTTTTCTCTCATCCCACTTTCTTCATCTGTTAACGGGGACAGTATCTACTTAAGGGACAATTGTGAGGCGTTAATGAAGTGAAGCACTTGGTGCTTAACAAATGTTGAACTTCAGTCAACAAATGTGTGGGTGCCAACTGTGTACTCTGCTCTTGGTGCCTGTCCCTGCTCTCACGGAGCACACAGTTGTCCTGTCTGTGCAGTAGGAGCTGGAGCACCAGAGAATGAAAACTGACCCACCCAGGAGGAAGAGGATAGAGGCCTTCTTGAGAAAGTGGCTTCTGAGTTGAATTCCAGAAGATGAATAAAGAGTATTTCAGCTTAACAGAACAGCTTGTGCCACAGACAAATGAAAGGAGGAAACACGGTATGTTCAAGGAACTGAAAGAAAGTTGGCACAGCTGGGCACCAAAGCCTGAAAGGCGGGGGCGGGTTGGGGGTAACTATTGGTAATGGTAACTATTTCCATCAGTTTCCTGCTAATTTTTAAGAATCTGGACCCATGAGCCCAACACTTATTTTAAAGGCTAAGGAAAAACACATTAAAATTTCTTTTATTTATATTATAAAACATTGTTCCTACGTGTTCTCTTTCTTCTAAATTCCTTCACGTTTTACACTTGAGTAGAAACTGAACTATCGCATAATAGTTCTTTTTGTGCTCTTGATCCTAACATAGGCCTCTCCCTTAAGTATTTCTTTGGAAAACACAGAACTGAAATTTAATTCTTGTTTATCTGTTAAGGCAACTGAGAGCATAACCTTCTTTGCCCCCTTCACTCCATTTGCCCCACTAACATAGCAGGGAAAACAGCAGCTCAGCAGACAACTCCCCTGGGGGAGAGAGCAGTGGCTTCCTAGGCAGGCACCAATCTCTGCTCCAAATCACAATCACTCGAACCAGAAAATGCTTTAAATTGGTCCCCACACCTCCATGCCTTCACCACCCATCTTCATGCTCATAACTTCCAGAACAGTTTATTTTTTTATTGTTGTTCAATTACAGTAGTCCCAATTTTTCCCCCATTGCTCACCCTGGCCTCGTTCATCCCCTTATTTTTTAAATTTTTTATTAACTAACTGATTTTTGAGAGAGAAAAACATGGATGTGTTGTTCTGCTTATTTATGCATTCATTGCTTGGCTGTTGTCTGCGCCCTGACCGGGAGCAAACTCGAAACCTTGGCGTTCTCACCGACTGAGCTAGCCCGCCAGAGCCCACAACAGCTTGATCTGGCCACGCCCACAACCGATCATAATGGAGGTGGCTACTCAACAGAACACGCAATGCGAGCTGCTCAGCTCTGCCTTTCGGGTCATCTGCCAACTGACCCCTCAACACTTTCCCCCGCTTTGTCGTCCAGTGGGAAAGGCATGGGGTTTGGAGTCAGAATACTCTAATCCAAATCTCGCCATGTATCTTACTAACACTTGATTTCACGTAGTGGCAGCAGAATACGACAGCGGCCACGTGTCCTAGGGTTCCTGTGAGGAGGGAATGAGATAAACACAAAAGGGGCTTTGCAAACGATGCAATCGTGAGCCACAAGCACTGGCGCTGGCCCAGGCTCCACCTCCTCAAGCGTTTGTGAGAGGGGCAGAATGAAGTTTATTTTTCTATCAGAAAAGCTATTTCTTTCTTTGTTTTTAAACTTTTTTTTAACATTTTTTTAAAGATTTTATTTATTTATTTTTAGACAGAGGGGAAGGGAGGGAGAAAGAGAGGAAGAGAAACATCAATGTGTGGTTGCCTCTCATGTGGCCCCCACTGGGGACCTGGCCCACAACCCAGGCTTGTGCCCTGACTGGGAATCGAACTGGCGACCCTCCGGTTCGCAGCCCGCGCTCAATCCACTGAGCTACACCAGCCAGGTTAACATTTTAATACAGATCAGCATGTCCGGTTCATTTCTGCTCCTTCACCGCCAAACTGCGGGGCAGGGACTGCTGCAGCTTCTCAGCCTTGCCTTTGTCTGTGATGACCAAGGTATAAAGGTATCTGCTGCATCGGACTGTAAAGTTCACACTGTCCTTGTTTTTCTTGATCTTGACAGATTTGGCATCTTTTCGCCTGGCTGTGAGCAGGAAGTCCTTGATTTCCTCAATTTTGTGAGACATGGCTAAGAGGTGTGGAGAGTGCGTGGCTGACCCAGCAGGCGGTAACAAACAAAAAGGACGGAAAAGCAGCAAAGCTATTTTACTTTCATAAATGTGGTCCTGGAATTCCACTTGACTGGGTTATTAGACGTTACACTGTTTTCTGAAGATTCCATATAAAGAAATCTCCCATAAAAAACAACTTGGGCCCTGGCTGGTGTGGCTCAGGGGATTGAGCACTGGCCTGCAAACCAAAGGGTCACTGGTTCAATTCCCAGTTAGGGCACATGCCTGGGCTGTGGGCCAGGTCCCCAGTAGGGGGCGTAATGAGAGGAAATCATACGTTGATGTTTCTTTCTACCTCCCTTCCCTCTCTCTAAAAGTAAATAAATAAAATCTTAAAGAAAAAAAAAAAAACCTTGGCAACGCTCTCATTTTTGCATCCAGCAATAAAAAGCCTGGCCCCTACGTGAGATACACTTGCTCCGGTGGCTGCAAATGACTTCCACACAGACTGCTGTGGACACCACGTGATTTTCTACGTCCCTCCAAGCTCGGCTCCCACGTTATCTGTCAAGCTAAGCAGATACTACTCAGACTGTAAAAGTAGCACTCATTTCGAATTCTATCTCACTTCTCAGGTTATGAGAACAGACTATTAACTCTGATGCCAGAGAAAGTTTTTTCAAATGTTTTTGTCCACCAAAGCTTAGCAACAAAGAAATCTAAATTTTTTTTTAAAAAGCAAAGGCTGCTTTAAAGTACGTATTTATTTATGAATATAAATGATGCCATACACCAAATTGCTTGCCCATGCACACAACCCCATTTGCCCAGATTTCACAAGGAAACGTCGGAGAACGTGGACACTATTAAAACAGTGTCAACCTGTCAGCCCACATTTTTGCTTCTGTGCTTTTATTTTCTTCCCTTCATCTGGGTAGGAGCCCTTCTGGGATCCTGAGTAAAACTTGATAAAGAAACATTTGCCTTAAGCTCACAGAACACCTGCATGACAGGTCTGAAAGCGTGAGAATTAGGTACAAACGGTGCCACCTAATTCCGATTCTTAGTTCCTATGGGGCCGTAAGAGACTCCCTGGGAGTCTGATAAACAGTATAGAGCCTCTCACTAGAAAAGGTATACAAATAAACACACCATTTGAGGGAAAATAGGCACGTCAGGCGCCTGTCTAGGCACACTGTCATCACCTCTGAAGGTGCCACGTATGAAATTGCAACCTCTGGAGTCCCATTCTTGCAACACAGCCTTCTGTTTGGCTTACAGACCTCCAGGGCCTCCGTCCTGGCTTAGCCCCTCTCAGGCCGCCAGCCAACAAGGACTCCCTTCCCCGGCCAGGCTGGGCTACAGAGGAAGTCAAATGTGCAGTCTTCCCCTACTCACGCCTTCTTTCCCTATCACCATACAAACCTGCCAATGTCTCTTTTTAAAGAAGTTTCTAAGATTTTATGTATTTTTTAGAGAGAGAAGGGAGAAAGAAAGAGAGGGAGGGAAGCACCAATCAGTTGTGTCTCCCATGACCCCAACCAGGGACCTGGCCCACAAGCCAGGCATGTGCCCTGACTGGGAATTGAACTGGTGGCCTTTCGGTTTGCGGGGCGATGCCCAACCCACTGAGCCACAGCAGCCAGGGCAAATCTGCCAATTTCTGACCGTGGGGTCTCTATTACCCCTATTCTTCTTCTTATTCTGTATTTTTTCCTTAGTAATTGGCAACACCGTTTTTGTCACTGTCACTCAAGCTGGAAACCAGGACATCCACCTAGCTTTCTCTCCGACCTCCCACAGGCGCACACTGGCCCTTCCTTTCTCCTCTTGCTGCTGCCGTAGCAAACTTAATGGTTTAACCCTTTCGGTACAGGTGCCGGATATATCCGGCATCCATCTGTATATAATTTTTATAAATTTTACTTATATAATTGATAGAATTTTATGTAACTATCTCTTAATATTAAAGTTACAAACAACACTTGGAAAAAAGCATTGTTTTATTAAGCATAGATCTTATATAAGGTTAGGAAGGTCTTCACACAAAGGAGGACTGACCATGTGCTATGTGTGCGTTTTCGGCGCGGCACCTTGTACAGCGGGAGTGTCGAGGCGGAAAGAGCGCTCGTACCGAAAGGGTTAAAGGAGAGGTAGAAGAGGACATAGGCTGACAGATGGTGATGGACAGAGACTTGACTTGGGGTGGTGAACACACAATATACGTGCAGATGATGTGTTGTGGAATTGTGCACCTGAAACCTATATAACTTTATTAACCAATCTCGTCCTAATAAGTTCAATAAATAAAAAAATTTTAATGGCTTAAAACAATGTAGATTTATTATCTTACAGTTCTGGAGTACAAAAGTCCAAAATGGGCCTCACTGGGCTAAAATCAAGGTGCTGGCAGGGCTGTCTGCTCCCGCGGGAGGCCCAAGGCAGAGTGTTTCCCTGTCTTTGCAGCTCCCAGAGGTCAACCCGATTCCTTCGCATGTGGTCCCTTCATCCATCTTCAAATCTCTCTCTGAATCTGACCTACCTTGGCCTCCCACTCTCACTTCTGAGGGCCCTTGTGATGACTTTGGCTGCACCCTGATAATCCAGGGAAATCTCCCATCTCAGGGTCAGCTACTTTGCATCCTTAAATCCATCTGCAACCTTAATTTCCCTTTGCCTGTAGCATAACACATTCGACAGGCGTTGGGGATTAGGATGTGGACATATCTGGGAATGGGGAGAGGAAGCGTTATTCTACCTACTATATCAGCCAGACCAGAGGAGAAAGAGAAGGTTAAAGAAAATACGTAAATGATAATTAGGACCCTTGGTGAGGCACCAAACCCATCTAAACTAACATAGACCAAGGTGGGAACAGTGTAGAATGGCAAAATAGTTCTGGGAAGAACTGTATGAGGAATACAAAGGAACAAAGTCTAGGTTTCCAAAAGAAAATTAGGCTGCATTTTATAGGATGGTTCACAGTCGTCCCTAACAAATTTCCCCATGCTAAAAGTATAGTTTCAATTTCTGGAGCCTTCCTGTGTGATTCCTTGACTCAGAATCCTTTGATGAACCTGGGGATAACTGCCAACCATCCCCAAACTCTTCACAACTTTAAAATAATAAAACCTAACATAATTTTTTAAGAATTTTTTTCATATATTTGTCTTTAGAGAGAGGGGAAGGGAAGGAGAAAGAGAGGGAGAGAAGCATCAGTGTGTGGTTGCCTCTTGTGCAACCCCCCCTGGGGACCTGGCCCGCTACCCACACTTGTGCCCTGACTGGGAATCAAACTGGCGACCCTTTGGTTCACAGGCTGGCACTCAATCCACTGAGCCACACCAGCCAGGCCCATAATTTTTTAAAATATGCAAAAATGGTCCTAAACATGAAGATCTGTTCAATTCCACCACAATACAAGACATGCTCATTAAAGCTACTGAGAGAGACCAGTTTTCACACATCAGAGAGGCAAAGACTTCAAAAGCCTGACAACACATCTGTTGGGCAGACCATGGAGAAACAGACACTTCTGTATATTGCCGGTGGGAATGCAGACTCGTACAACTCTCGTGGAACCTGGCAATATCTAACAAAATTACCTCTGACTCAGCCATCTCAATTCTAGGCATTCGCCCCGGAGATACACACTTCCAACAGTATGAAAATACAGATGCACGGGTTACGCACAATTGTCTGCGACACCTCCAAGCGAGACGCTCATACAAACTTCGGCACAGTGCCCTGCGGCTGAAAAGCAGGTGAGGAAGCTCTCTATGAAGAGTTCAGAGCTCATTTCACGGATGTATTAAATAGACAAAAGCTACGCTAGCAAAACTATTTACAGTGTGGTACCTTCTCTGTAAAAAAAGAAGGGTAAATAAGAAAACACATAGTACCCGTTTATTTTTGCAAATAGATACTTCAGAAGAATAAGCCAGAAACTAGTAAGAAATAAGCAGGTAGGAAAAGAGTAGAAAAAAAGGGGAGAGAGGAGTGACACCTTTTCAAATATACCCTTTGTCTAGTTTTGATTTTTGGGACCATGTTTATGTTTTACATGAATTACATAAAAGAATGTCTTACATAAAATAAATTTTTTTTAAGATGTCATTACTTTATTGTTGTTCAATTATAGTTGTCTGCATTTTCCCCTCATCATGTCTTACAGGGAAACCCAAACTGGAAAAATAAAAAACATCTAATTTTATTCTAAATGAATAATCACATCGACGCAGATGGTGAAACAACCCACCCAAGTAGCTTTTTTCCAAACAGCTTTATTGAGCTGTAATTCACATACCATAAAATTTACCTGCAGTATACAATTCAGTAGTTTTTAGTGTATTCAGAATTTTACAACCATCACCAAAATCTATTTTTAGCCCATTTTTCATCACCTGCCCTTAAAAGACTCTGTACCCATTAGTAGTCACTTCCCATTTCCCTACCACCTCCCAGGCCTAGGCAAACACGAATCTACTGGGTTGGCCAAAAAGTCGGGGGGGGGGGGGGTCTGTAAAATAAAAGACACATGTGTCTTTTTCACCAATAGCTTTACTGATTTGGGTATTTTGAGTATGTTGGCTACCTCCCGCATGGTATAATGTTGATTGTTCTCAATTAGTGTCTCAATTTGATTGCTATCAACTTCAGCTGGTCCACCCAATCATGGAGCATCATCTAGTGAGAAATCTCCAGCACAAAACTTTGCCAACCACTTATCACGATGAAGTATTATGTACTATACATAATTGTATGAGCTACACTTTTTTATATCACTGACAATGCAGGGTTTTTTTACACCAGCATCACCACAGACACGTGAGGAATGCATCACACTATGATGACCTAGGCTGGTTATGATGTCAGCACGTAACAGGAACTTTTCAGCTCCATTGCAATCTTATGGGACCACTCTGTTATAAGTGTGGTCTGTCATTGACCACAATGTCACTCTGCAGTACATGACTGTAAATAAATAGACTGAGGAGAGTGGGAGCCAGGTCTCTCACCGTCAGAAAAAGGAATTACAAACATGACAAGGGAATCAGAATGAACCCTGTGGAATTGGAGTGAAATTGGAGATGCTACTATGAACTCATGGTTTAAATATAGATTATTTAGGAACAGAAATAGATACAGACACAGCTATAAATCCTAACTGTGTCTGCTGAGAAGGCCTGCAAGTAATGATACTCCAGTAACAATGAGCACCTATACTGCCCAGAATTTTGTTTCTAAATACCATTCTACACTAAAATGAATCAGGACTCCTTGAAGAAACAACTGGTTTCAGGGCTGGGGGAGAAAAACTACAAGTTCAGCCTGCAACGATGTGTTATGCCGGGACATAAGGTGTTTGGCCCTGGCTGATGTGGCTCAGTGGATTGAGCACCAGCCTGTGAACTAAAGGGTCTTGGGTTTGATTCTCAGTTACGGCCCATCCCTGGGTTGCTGGCCAGGTCCCTGGTTGGGGGTGTGGGAGAGGCAACTGATTGATGTTTCTCTCCCTCTCTCACTCCCTTCCCCTCTCTCTAAAAAATAAAATTATTTTTAAAAAGAAGTGTTTGAAGAATGGTGGCATCATATCAATAACAGCCAGCTTGAAGGGATTCACACTAGCCAAATCTGGGGCAATTTGACCATCAAAATAAATAATCATAGTAATGGATAAGTTACTGAATGAAATAGAAATTCATAAGCCCAGACTGATATAAATAAATATGAAATAAGGGAAAGCAATTCCTTATAGTAGAATGTGAACTGAAAAATGTAAAAGAAATTATGACTTTAGACAATTACCATTTGGCAAACATAACATTAATTGATTCAAGCAAGGGATCATCAGTGGATGCTGATATTAATGGGTAAAAAGTCTGACAAACAACAGGATATTTGTATAGTATTAAAGTATCTCCTGACAAAATATGTAATGACTGTAAAGGGGGAAATAGTAACTTTGCTAAAAATGTGCACATACTACCTTCATCCAAGTGGCGAAAGCAGTGGCGGCAGATAGAGCTGACTCACTCGCACCCCTTCCCAGTTTTGTGTTCAGTGACGACCGGACCGTGATGGGCTATCTGCGCCGCGGAAATCAGCAAGGATTACAAATCGAGGCCTTTTACCCCTGGAAAGCCAACTGTTAGCCATTTGCAAGCGTAATAGGGGATCAAAGTTACTACCACCAAACAAGCTGACTTCATGTGCTTCGTGATATCACACACCAAGGACGACACAACATCACTTCTGTTGTGTTCTGCCAAAACTGAAAACTTCATTCTAATGATGAGAACGCATCAGAAATAAACTACATTAAGAGACACTGTGCAAAATAGCTGGACAGAAGGAAGAAATCACATTTAGAGAAAAATTGTAAAGCAAACATAACTAAATGTTAACCAAGGACAATGTGGGCGCCGGACATGCAGTTACTTCGTACTGTTCTGGAAATTTTTCTCTAAGTCTGAAATCATTTAAATATGAAATGTTTGTAAGAAAAAAACCGCAAACGCTACCTGGTCTTCTGCTCTACCCTGCGGTCTTTGCGGCTGCAGTTGGAAGGAGACAGTGAACCAGGACTTCGAGACCTCAAGGTGCCCAGAGATGCGTGGTCACAACACAAGCGAAGCACCGTCCCCCGGGCACAGGCCCCAGAGCCGCATTAGAAGGGATGCCCGCGCAGGCGCAGACGCAGGGCAGCGGCCCACCCTGCCTCGGATTGGCCGAGGGCGCAGGACGTCACCTCCTCCTCGAGGGGCACGTGCAGCTCGAGAATTTGCACGGGCTGCAGGTGTGAGGGCCCGGCAGCCCGAGGACTCGGGATGAACACGTGGCTCGGCCGCGGAGCGCTGCCCCTTGGGCAAGCGCATATTCCTGAAAGACAAAATTCCTAGCCCTCAGACAGCTAACTCCACGCCTACCCACAGACCCAGTGTTGCAACCCCGCGCCCACTTTCCTCCTGATTTTGAGCCCTGGAGCTGGGTAATAGCAGTCAAGGCAGAATTAAGTAATGGCATCTTCTTCAAAAACTCTAATGTTTTCTCAGTGTCTTCAAAAGCCTAATGTTTGTGGTCTGGGTGCTGCTGTTCCCAGTGAGGGCTGTGACAACCTTGGCCAATACCAGTCGGCCACTCCCCCTGGGGGGGAGGGGTGTGTATAGCTTTTCCCATTATCTATCAATTAGCTGGAAATTGAGCAAAATGTGTCCCAGCCGTAACAAAGCCTGTTCTGATCTACTGCTCTCTGCTCAAGGAACACCAGGAAGCAGGCAGTCGGGCCCGACGAAGGTACTGTGCTTCTGCCATTTACGGGTTATATTTTCTGATGTAACATGATTCATAGAATGAAGCCATCGTATTTGAATTTTGAGGTGAAAATAGTAAGTTGCACGGATAACAGACTGAAGTGCTGTTAAACCACATTGATGGTGATTATAGTTGCTTTCCCAAGTTTCTTCACTTATCCTGAGTAGACAAGGAAGATCATTTCCATTGTCAAGCCTGGCACCTGGCACATGGGAGGCGATCGATAAATACCAATGACTTTACAATGCCCTGCGCATTCTGCAGAACTGCAGTGCTCATTCTCCCATCACCTGTACATCTGAATGTAGTTTTGCCTACGTTGGCACTGCCGTCATTCCTTAAAACAGTATTTTGTAAAAGAAAACTCTGGGTTCTGTTTCTGGAAGAAATTCTGAGGTTCCCGATGATCTCAAATGCTGAGCAAAGAGACTGAAAAACATGATTGTGATCTGTCTCACTCTGTATTCATGGAATCTGATTATGTTTACCTCTCTTTATATCTTTTTCTTTTACCTGCCCCCAAACAAAATGAAAGGATCCGATAATGAAAAGGGCAAAGGAAAGATGACTGTTTATTTCAGTTGAGCAGACAGGCATGCCAAGCAAATGAACACAGAACACATAATCAAAAATATATTAGGGGAGGGTGAATGGATTCTTTTTAATGATTCACAGCAACCACATTTATCTTCTACTGTTACTAGAGAGAAAAATGTCTTCGGATAACCAGTGGTCAGCAGATGAGGATGAAGGCCAGCTATCTCGACTGATCAGGAAATCTAGAGATTCCCCATTTGTGCCTGTAGGTAAGTACAAGCCCTGACTGAATGCCGGAGAACTGTTTACAATAGTACGGTAATGCTTTACCCAGTATCTTTGAGGGTTGAAATGTTGTATATAATGGAATTTTTTCAGATAATTGAAGTCAATGCCCCTGAGCATGAATTAAACTCTCAGAACAGTTTATAGTATATGGCAAATCCCTAATAACTGTTAGCCATTAATACGGAGCATCAGATTTTATTCTGTTTAATCCATCTTCATTAGAGGTCTGACTAAAATTTAGTCCCTAGCCAATCTAAAAGGAATTGACTGGATGGATTTGAACTTTCTGTGGTGACTCAGGATCATCAGCAGCAGACTGAAAGTCTCTTAGGGACTATGGAGATGGACATGTCCCTTTGTCCTCTAAGAAACTCCAGCCTTTAAGTTCTTGTGTCTGATATTTACAGATTTTTCTGTTTCTTCCACATTGTTGGATATCATTAAAAACTTCTGCTTCCGATGTTTTCCGGCACTAGAAGCTAGAAACCCAAGCTTAAAAGAACAGAGTCAAATCAGACTAAACAAGCTCTAAATAAAAGCCCGGGCCTCCCTATACACTGGAGAACATGAACTTCGTGAGGTTCCCGCTCAGGGGCCCTCTTTCCTGGCTTCCTGGCCTGTTCCAGATATTGAGGTTGATAGTTAAGTAATCTCTAGATTAAAGAAGTGGTATTATAATTAAACCTGGAGTCTTCACCTCTCTGTTCTTTCCCAACACATATTTAGTATGTTCATATTCTCAGCAAATACTAGAGGCATGTGGGCTTTTAAAAAACCCTGCAACATCTAAGCATCAATATCGTTTCTACAATCTAAGCTTCCTGTTTCTTTTCTTTTGGATGGCTCAGCTGCCCTAGCCATGGTTATTATATACTGCAGCCGTGACTCTTCCCTTACATTAATTTTGTCTGGAAACTGTTAAAATAACCTATTTAAATCAGAGTTACATAATTCTGTGACTGGCCCATAAAACCTTCTCAATAGGTACAAGTCATATGCTTCTATTGTGTCCCTGCAAATCTAGCAACTTCGTGTCATTCACATGTCAGCAAGAATCAAAATGTTACTTTATAGTAATATTCTGTGCTTAGAGGTGTCATTGAAATTGACTAAGACTTGTAATAGCCCCCACAACAAACTGAAGCAAATCATTTCATAGTGCTTTACTCACTTTCCTTCGCATTTTCGCCTAGACAGACAATTCAAGAACCCAGTGTCTCTTGTCCAGGTCACTGTAATGAAGAGATTAATCACTGTGCCTGTTGTAAATTACATTATTTTCCCAGAGACATTTAGGGTGATTAAAGTAGAAAGATAAAAGTGTTTCCAGCTAAATTCAATTATAGACAACAGAGAGAGACACTGTATGGAAAACAGTAAAGGTCCTGACTTTAATCTCTAAAAGAAACAAAACCAATTTAAGTAAGAACAGAACCTTGATTTGATAAGGGAAGACAACCAAGTTTTTGCTGGACAAATAAATGATGATAAAATTGGGGAATATATTACTGAGCAGTTTGTTTAGCTATTGTTATTTTAACAGTGTCTGTGTAGTCCCTGCTGCAGCACGGAGTGTTCGGTGCAGAGAGCTTACAGAACATTGTTTATCTTCAACAGCCTCCATCATTACAATTTACTTACTTGTTTAGAGTTGTCCTTTGACTGCTGTTAAGACCTGTGCATGCCCGGTGTGTATGTAAACTACGCACTGATCAGTCATTTTTGCTTCTGTCACTTAATGTTTCATATGCACACTTCTGGGTATTAGTACTTCCTATACTTACAATTTTTTTATAGCTGTGGCAGATTTTCCTCTGGTTTGGGCCATTTGGGCTGTTTAGTTTTTCCTCATACATAGCGTATGCATAAACATCTTTGTGTGAACTTCTTGAATTTTCTTTTGCTTATTTCCTTGGAGTATGTGCTCAAGGTAGAATTTCCTGGGCAGGAAGCATGTTCAGTTTAATATCACTGATTATATATTTCCAGAGTTCTTTCCAGAAAGACTTAGCTAAATTTATAGAGCTGTCAGTATTATACCTGTCTCTCAATGTGCCTCCCCTTATCATTTTATTGTTTTTGTTTTTAATCCTCACCAGAGGATGTTTATTGACTTTAGAGAGAGAGGAAAGGAAAGAGAGAGAGAAAATATGTCAATGTGAGAGAGAAACAACAATCCGTTGCCTCCCGAATGCACCGTGATGGGGGATCAAACCCACAACCTAGGTACATGCCCTGACAACCTCTTAGTCTAGGGGACGACGCTCCAACCAACTGAACCCCTTGGCCAAGCAGTGTTATTTGTTTTTATATATATTTGTCATTTTTATTTCAATTTCATTTATTGTTAATAAGTCTATAAATTACACATGTTTTGCCCTGGTTGACGTGGCTCAGTGGATTGAGGGCCAGCCTGTGAACCAAAGGGTCGCCGGTTCAATTCCCAGTCAGGGCACATGCCTGGGTTGCAGGCCAGGTCCCCAGTAGGGGACATGTGAGAGGCAACCACACACTGATGTTTCTCTCCCTGATTCCCTTCCTTCCCCTCTCTCTAAAAAAGTTAAATAAATAAAATCCTTAAAAAATAAATAAGTAAAAATAAAATATACATGTTTTTATTTACTCTGATTCTTATTTCCACTTGTTAAGTGGATCCTAAAAGAACAGCCCTTGCCAGTATGGCTCACTTGGTTGGAATGTCATCCCATAAACTGAAAGAATAAATATAACTTCACTCACCTATAGAGATACACATGTGCCACACAGTTAATCAAAACTTGCTATCCTACAAAAATATCATTTGAATTTCTAGGTACTGAGAACAAACACATGGAAATT
>VMDR010004539.1:0-47793 GCA_007922815.1 Macrotus californicus
GCCCAAAACACCAAGTGTTGAAGAGGCTGTGGATTTACGGGATGGAACACACACTGTGTGAGAGGGGACAGCCACTTTGGAATATTACTCAGCAGTGTCCAATAAAGTCACACACACACATGCTTAGCCTACGACCTGGCAATTCCACTCCAAGGTGTGTACCCCGAACAACAAACCCAAGAATAGGTTCCCAAGAATCTGTTCAACAATGGTCATAGCAGCCTTACTCCTAGCAACTAAAAACTGAAAATAACTCAAATATCAACCAACATAATAATGGACAAATTATGATATACTTGTAAAAGGAATACTCCAGAGCAATTTTTAAAAATTGATCAATTCATTAACAACATGAAAAAGTCTCAAACATTGCACTGAGTGGTAAAAAACATACAAAAAATCACATGCTATATGATTCCATTTGTGTGAATTTCTAAGATAGGAAAAACTAACTGATCATGACAGAAATCAGACCAGAAATTGTAACAGGGACCATGGGATGAGTGATGCACACGGGGCAGGGGCCTGAAAGAACTTTGAGATTGCAGATCTCTCCCTTAGCTGGATCTCGGGAGTAGTCACATAGATCTAAAAGTATGCAAAAATTCATGTAGCTGAACACTTGATATTTGTGTATTTTAATGCATGTAAATTATGCCTCAATTTTTTAAAAATCAGAAAAATGTTACTTTTTCAGCCTCCCCAATTTTGAGCTAAAATCCCAATTACAAGCTCTAAACAATCATACCTATCCTTCCACAAATAGTTTTAAATCTTCCTTCCTAAACTAGAAGGTAGCTGACATTTACCAAATGCTCCTGATGCCAGACTGTGCTAAGCCCTTAACACATATACTTATGTACTCCCCATTATCCTATGAGGTATTATCTATATCCCATTTTACAGATGAGGAAACTGAGGCTCAGGTTGAATAATGTGACTGGGGCCACAAAGAGAATAAACAGAGCCAGGATTTGAAACCAAGTCTGTCTGTGACTCCAAAACTAAATTCTTCCTCACTTCCTAAGCTTCAAATTCCCTGCCATTATGTCCAACACTTCCCCTTTGACAAACCCCAAATATGGAAGATCTTTCCCATCAATTAGACATCAGCCCCCATTCTTCCTTGCTAAATAGAAATACAACTTTAATTGATACAGGAACACCTATGTATGGCCTCCATCTATCATTAATCCAGATACATAATGCTTACTAATTGAGTTAGACTTGATCATCCTTCCCAGAAAACTGTAACTCAAGTCATATCTATAGACCTATAGATATATACACAGACTGAGGCAGGAATCTTTTTTTCCCAGTTTTATTGAGATATAATTAACATATAACACTGTATTATTTTAGGTATACAAATTATTTTATATATGTATATATTGTCAAATGATTACCACCGTAAATTTAGTTCACATCTATCACCTCACAGTTATAATATTTTCTTGTGTTAAAAACTTTTAATATTTCACCTAGAAACTTCCAAATATACAAAACAGTATTGCTAACTGTAATCACTATGTTGTACATTACATCACCAGACTTAATAATCTTATATAATTGGAAGTTTGTACCTTTTGATCGCCTTCACCCATTTTTCCCATCCCCCACCCCAGCCTCCGGCAACCACCAGTTTGTTCTGTTTCTATGAGTTCAGGTTTTTTTTAGATCCCACATATAATGAGATCATAATATTTGTCTTTCTCTGTCTGACATTTCACTTAGCGTAATGTGAGGCAGGAATCTTTTATAGCCTAGAACACATCTGATTTCCATTTGCTTAGGTCCCTGAGCCTTCTCATGATAAGCTCAACAAAAAACAGCCCCTGGGCGGTGGTCCACTTAATGCTCCCCCAGTTCTGTATTTCAGCCAAATTTGAGTTCTCCAAGGAGGCTGCTCTTCCAGTTTATGACTCTATAACCTCAGCACGCAGGTGTCCTGCTGGCACCCCTACTCTTCAAGTCTGCTTTGAGGCAGAAGCAGCTTCTCCAGGCATCTTGCAGGTTAGTCACGATTTAGAAAAGATAATCACCTTGATGTTTTGTTGCTATTGTTGTTCAGATATATTTTAAAACCTCTCATTCATCTTCATTCACCTGGCCCATCAATCAGCCAAGGTTTGTAGAAAACAACCCCTCTCTCTCTTTTGGACCCAACCCCTGAGTAACCCTGCTACATTCTCACCACAAGTCTAGGTTTGAGTTTAAGGGATCTGAGCCAAAGATAGGTTGACCATGAAACTATTAAGGCTAAGCTTCAATCTCCTCACCTGCACAGCTCCTTCCAAGGTCCTGCACTAATTTGGCGTGTCCTTTTTCTTAAAGAGGGCCTATAAAGTTCAGGCTCCCACAAAACCTGGATTTGCCCCTATTGAGGTAGGCAGGCTACTCCTTGGGCTCAGCTGGCCGGAAGCCAAGAGGTGCTTAACTACCACTAGTGCCTTCTCAACTCCTTAGGACAATCAGCAACTAGACCAAAGGATAATGCTGTCTACGTGATTTACTTTAAAATTTTCCCCAGCCTTTGTTAGGGAAGCAACCTGCTTCCTTTCCCTTTGCAATGCTGGCTTCCTTGTGCACAAGCTTAAATAAACCTTTGTCAATACCGGTTCTGGGTGATCTCTTCTTGATTTCTATCCCGGGAGTTCACAAGAACCCAGGGTGCGGGTAACACCACCTGTGCATTACATTAATGTTTTATTGCCACAAGCAACAGATTTATGTTAAACCATTCACTTCACAAAGTACAATGATTCTGAAGGAGAGATATTTACAATGAGGGAACTAAGTCATTACCAATAAGTATTAAAACGTTGGGAGTTCACATGCACCATTAACAGCTTTCTGCTTAATTTCACCTATTATTAACAATACTTTATCTACTTGACGCCCAAATTAGCAATGTACTAGTAACAGAGGTTGCTGATGATTAGGTCTTTTGTTGTTGTTGTTGTCGTTTCAAGGTTTGACGTTTCTCTGTTATTGGAAGTGGGGGAATTGGAGAGGATGAAAAACAAAAAAATGTGAATATAATGCGAAATGAAAAAAGCTCACTACATAAAAGTTTCATCAGTGTCCCTGCAGCAGCAAAACTGCTTCAGAAGAACTAGATTTTTATATACCATATAACATGTCCATAAAAAGAAAAGGAGGCAAAATCACAACAATCCCAACTCAAGGTATACATGACATATACTAAAAATATATGCTGACTCCTTTAGTTTCCTAAGAGCTACTCAATTACTACAAAGAAGCATTAGTTATGAAACTACTCCTGCTCCTTACCTCACCAGTAATGCTTCCCCAGTTGGCACATTTTAAGTGTTACAATCAACTTCTTTATTTTTTACAAGAAAAACGGTAAAAGTTTACTTTAAACACCTATGTACCCCACTACAGTCTACCCTCCATATCAGGGGATTCCTCATCTACAGATCCAGCCAACCTTGGATCACAAAAATTTGGGGGGGAAAATGTGATGCTGTTACTGACATGTTCCATCGTTCTTATCCTGAACATGAATAGACTTTTCTCTTGTCATCATTCCCTAAACAACATAGTATAACACCTATTTACGTTGCATTACATTGTATTAGGTATTATAGTATTCTAGAGATGATTTAAAATATACCAGAGGAAATGCAAATACTATGCCATTTTATATAAGGGACTTGCACAGCTGAGGATTTTGGTACCTGGGGGTTCCTAGAACCCATCCCCCAGGATACTGAGAGATTACTTAATCCAGCTAAGAAAAATAAGGGTGGGGAGAAAGACTACATATAATAAAAATAAAAATTTAGGATAAGAGAAATAACATAAATAGAAAGATCATAAAATCAGAAGAAACAAGTTTTCACAAAGTCCTATGCAAATAAAGTAAATAAAAATCTGGGGAAAACAGTTTTCCACAAAAACAACTTTACTAATACTGACACCAAGAGCTGAACGCTCTAAATAGATACCTCTGCACAAGTGACATGTTATAGGGAGCAAAACACTTTACCCGTCCCCAAGAAGCACCAGACCCAGACTGTTTCACAAGGAATTCCACCAAATCTTTAACTCTGAAAAGAAAGGGAAGGAGGAAAGAAGGTAGGTATTTAGGTCATACATTAATCTCAATGAAAAGGACCAATTACAAAAACCCTAACTCCAATTTTGGCAGATGGTTTCCAGCACCATATTATGACCAGGCACTGTTTAGTCCATAACTACAAAGATGATGCAAATCTTAAGTTATTAATGTAATTTAGCACAATTTGCCTAAAAGAAAAAAACGAGGAGGGTCTCCCCCCAAAAACAGAATTATCTTCTGGAGGGTGGGCCCCTTGTAGTACAGGCTTCCCCACTGCGTGTTCTAGAAACCCATCTGTATCAGTGCACCAGCCGGCACTGCTGTGAGGGGCTACATTTGGCTTCAGTGAATTTTTTTGAAGACTTTCAATGCATTTGCCCATTTCATGACGGGTGATTTACAAAGTCACCTACCCATACCGTGCTGAGTGTTCAGCAGTTTTGACCAAAAATGGCATGATTCCTGTGCCCCACCCTCCCTATTCTCCCTATCTCACCCCAAATGACTTTTTTTTGGTTTTCCTGGATGAAAAATGTCCTCAAAGAGAAACATTTTGCCAATGTGGAAGAGGTGAAACAAAAAACAGCAGAAACACTAAAAGGCATTAAAATCAACAAGTTCAAAAACTATTTTGAGCAGTGGGAAGAAAAGTCTCAGTAGGTGTATCACATCAAATGGAAAGTACTTTAAAGGTGACTGAAATTTAAACATGTGAGAATAAATACACAATTTTTTATAAATAAATTCTGGTTTTGGGGGGTCCTCCCTCATATATATTCATCACCAAAGATGCTGACAAAGCATTAAAAAATCAATATTAATTCTTGGTTTAAGTTAGCAAAACAAGAACCAGCAATTATTTAACATAAGATGTAGGGCTAGGGGAAGGCAAACATAATGCTTACTGGGAAGGTACTGAAGCCAGTACAGTCCATCCCCAACAGGAATGAAAACTGGCATCGCTGTCACTCAACACTACCAGAGTAGCTGCCAACACAATTAGACAAGTGAGAGAAATAGAATATACTCTAGAAAAAAATAAAATACAAACAAAAGTTAAACAAGAAGTAGTAAAACTATCACTACTTGAAATAAAATAATTGCATATCTGAAAAAAAGAACCTAGCCTATCTGAAAACCTACATACGGTGTGAGAAGTCTTACTTTTATATCCTTCTACCTTACTAAAATCAGCAGCTTTTCAGTATTTGAACAATGACCAGGTGATATGATGAAAGAAGACACTCCATTTATAATAGCAACTGGAAATATGAACTTAAGAGGAAATGTACAAAATCTATCTGAGGAAAACTTTGAAACATCTCTGTAGGATACAAAAGAACACCTAAACAAACGGAAAGATAGAATGTCCTTGGAGAGTAAGATTCAACATAGGTAATGTCAAGCCTTCCTTAATATATTCATAAATTTAACCCAACTCAAATAAAAATACATAGTTCTATTTCCTCTGGATCATAAACAAGCTGAATGTCAAGATCACATAGAAAAAAGAGCAAGCAAGAATAGTGAGATCCAAGATGTCAGAAGAGTAAGTAGAAGCTACACTAACATCCTCCCAGAACCAATCTGGTATTACAACTAAATTGCAGAAAAATCATCTGGAATAAACAACTGAACAACAGCAGGAGAGAAGCCTTATAACCACGGACAGACAGAAGAAATCCTTCAGCACATGACCGATAGAGAGGGCGGAAGAGATGCAAGAGGTCTGGCTGGGTGCCTACACATGGCAGCTGAAGTCCCGAAGGAATGTTTCCGTGGCTGGGAGATTCCCCTGAGAAGTGTGGGGTCAAAATCCCAAGCTGGGCTTCTAAGCTACAGCACCAGGGTCCAAAAGGAATCCATATAACATCCAGCTGCAAAAAGTGGCAGGGTTTCTCTGTCAGGGACAGATGGCTAGAGTCACAGAGCCTTTTATAGGGCTAAAGCACAAAATCTCATTTGCAGCAACTTGCCCTGGGTGCTGGCAAAGGGAGGGCAGAGTGCACTAGACATGCTTGAAAAGAGTCTGGGGCTCTGGGGATAGAACTAGGGGAACAACCGCCAGCATTCCAGTGCTGAGTCTTCCCCCCTACTGCAGAGGCCATCTTTCTCAGGCAGAGCAACCCCTTCAGAGCAGCCTGAGGGGAAGCAATAGCCCAGCCTGCAGGAATTATTCTGCCCCACCCTGTGGTGATTAAGCCTGACTGCTGATTACAGACTGACTAGATTAACAACTGAAGGAGTCAGCCATAGACTGTAGATCCCTGATAGTCTCCAACAGGCTGCCTAAGGCCAGACTGGGATACCATCTGACATCACCAGAGGTAGATCCAGAGAGAAAAACAGTAGTAAATACTAGATGCTACTGAGATCAATTCCACCACGATCTTCTAGATTTGCAATGTTGTCTCTCCTGCATGGCATTTTAACATTCATTTCTTGTCCTTCAAGTTCGTGCATATTAACTCACTAGATTTTACGTTATAGTTTATTTCAAATCTTGTATTTTGCTCCTCCCTTCTATTACCCATTTTATCTACTTCTAGCCTCTCCTATTCTGCCTTCCTCCTGCTTTCTCTTTTTTTTTTTGTCTCTAATTTTAATTTCTCCCAGTCTTAGCCTGCTTTTCATTCCTCATTCTAAGTATTCCTTTTCTCTCTATCACCTCAAAATCACTTCCCTTTCCTCTACACATCTCTTAAGTTTTTCTTTCTTTTTTCCCCCTTATTCCCATCCCACCTATATTAATATTAGCCCATTTGTTGTTGAGAGTGCTGTGGTGAATCTTTTTCTCCAATTTAGTTCCTATTTTTTTTTAATTTATTTACTTATTTGTTTCCTTTTTCTTTCTCTCTCTCACTATATACATACTTTTAAATTTTCTGTTTAAACGTAATACTATACACTTCCCTTCTCTTGCTCCCTTCTACATTCTTCATTCCTTTTAATTTACGATGGCAATTTTAGCTTCTTCCTCTCTGTCTTTCCCCGATTCCCTACTCTTATTATTGCTCCTTTTTCTACCCTCTCAAAATCATTTTTCTTTCAGTAGGTCATCTCATATTCATTTCTCCTTTCTTATAATAGTCTTAATCTCCTCACACCCTTATTAATACTGGATAATTTGCTATTGATACTGTGATTGTTGGTGAGGGGGTTATTTTTGCAAGTGTGGGTTTGTTTCCTGGGCTGTGTGGTTTTGTTATGGAAGCACAACAGTACATAAGGTGTGATGGGCAGATGACTCAGTCAGCCAGCTGGAGAGGAGGACCCACCAAAGAATGACCCAACAACAATCAAACCCAATTACTGCAGAGCTAACATAAATAGAATAAAGGGGATCCCAACAGCATCAAGTTCAGGAGATCAAGGAGACTTCACCACTGAATCCCACAGGTCTCCTACCATAGTAGTTCACATCACAAAGACAGGGTGTCAAAGAAGATCAATCTAAGAAGCAGAAACAAACAAAAAGAGTCTCCCCTAAAATGGGGAGACAAAGAAACAACCCCCAATTGAAAGGAAAGGGGAATCCCCAGAAAGAGTGTTAAATGAAATACAGGTAAGTAAACTATCAGACACTGAGTTCAAAACAATGGTTATGAGGAAGCACAATGAGTTAAGTAAGAATAAAAAGAACACAGGGAGCTACAAGGAACTTCCTGTGAACTACATCAGCATGAAAAAGGGCATAGAAACTATCACTAAGAGCCAGGAGGACATGAATAATACAATTTCTGAATTGAAGAACACAGCAGAAGGAATCAAAATCAAGCTAGATGAAGCAGAGGATCAGTGACCTGGAGGACAAGACAGAAAAAAATTCCCAGACAGAGCAACAAAATGTAAAAAAGACTCAAAAAGAAAGAAGAAGGTTTAAGGGAGCTGCAGGACAACATGAAACATAATAATATTCATATCATAGAAATACCAGAAGGAGAAGAGGAGCGAAAACTTATGACAGAAAACTTCCCTAACTTGATGAGAGAAAAAGTCATGTAAGTCCAGGAAGCACAGAAGGTCCCAGTCAAGATGAACCCAAAGAGGCCCACTCCAAGACACATCGTCATTAAAATGGCAAAATTTAAAGACAGAGAGAATTTTAAAGGATACAAGGGAGAAACAGCTATTAACATACAAGGGAGCCCCGATAAGGCATCAGTTGATTACTCAACAGAAACACTACAAGCCAGAAGGGAATGGCCAAAATATTCCAAGTAATGAAAAGCAAAGGCCTGCAAACAAGACTACTGTACCCACCAAGACTCTCATTTAAAATGGAAGGAGAAATAAGGAGCTTCCCAGACAAAAAAAAAAGGCCAAAAGAACTAAAGGGCACAATGTGTGGCATTCCTATGAGGCAATGCCCTCCCCCCATTCTTTAACTCAAAAAGGAAAAAAGGAAGGAGATATTAGTTCTTTTAATTGATTACAAAATACCTATTTTTCTCTCTCCTTCTTACATACATATGCTTATACAAATGCTTCATTGATTAACAATCTTGGGCACATGCTTATCGTACAGAATGCAGGATGACACTGTTGCAGGCTGAGGTTTCACAATGCCTATGGAATCACACACTTGATTTCCATTGTGGAGGGCTCATGTGGGTTACCACTGACTGGCAAGTAAATTTCATTTGAACACGTGAGTCATTGAAAATGAGGATGTTCATTTATTTGAGTACATCTGTGCCAACTTCATTGTAAGTAAAAAGAGGAAGGGATATGTATGAATGATACACTAACAGATACAAACAAACAAAAAGCTTACCATACTTGGAAAAATGCAACACACACTTAACTCTTTGCAAAGACTTTAAGTACTTTACATTGTCTACCAAGCAGTCGAATGTTATTAATTACACAAAGTCAGAGGGATGGTCTCTGGAATTCATTATCAGTTTTCCCTCTGTTTACACCAAGAGAATGCCACTGGTTGCAAAGGGGTAGCACTGCCCAGACACCACTGTTTTCTAACTTGAAGAAAAGTGTTACTTGCTATGCACATACACTGTCTCCAAAATGCTTAAACTTTGAATAGACCTGGAGCAAACGTTTCTCCAAGTTGCCATCCTCTGCATACAGTAGGTTTTCCCAGATATTCAAAGGTAAAGGGATCAAATTATCCCACCTACCAAGTTTATCAGTAGTGTTCCCTGCACCCTCCAGCCCCAAGGTCCAATCCGATTTCCCAGGTGAAATGAGCAGGTGCGAGCTGCCCAGCATTTAGCCCCAGAGAAGCACGGAGGCAGGACCAATCATCTACAGAGAGAAACATCAAAGCAGGTAGGGTGAAGGCTCCAACAGAAAAGCAGACCACATCACATTCTTTCCTCTTGTGCACCAAGTGTCCCCCAGAAGGTACAGGAGACATACAGGATCTACTGGTTCTGCTCCCTAAAGAACCTTCAGAAAATTAAATAGGACTTCAGGGAATTAAAGTTCTTCTCCAGCAGCCTAAGCTTCAGGGAAAACAGCTTTGAGGAAGAGAAGCAGGGAAACCAAGCTGTGACCTGGAAAAGTTAGTGCAGGGGTAGAGCTTCCCTCACACTGTCTGGGGTTTGTACACAAAGGGCTAAATCCCTGCCTAAGGGTTTTGCCCACTCCCAAGACATCCAGACATCACTGGCTTCTTCCCACCCCAACCTAAGAAAAGGACTCTAATCACAAGTCAAATGGGCCTTTTCCTTTCCCTGACCTCAAAAGCCTCTTTTCACCAAACAGAACCACCACTATCTGCTCCCATCTCCCCAGCCTTCTATGTACAAACCATGCTTTGGTGTCCTGGTCCCTCATCTTTTTTTTTTTTTTTTTTTTTAATTTATTTTAGAGAGAGGAGAAGGGAGGGAGAAAGAGAGGGAGAGAAACATCTATCATTAACCTTTCGCTCACCCCCAACCAGGGACCTGACTGACAACCCAGGCATATGCCCTTAATGACCTTTTGGTTTCATAGGCCAGAGCTCAATCCACTGAGTCACACCAGCCAGGGCTCACCTTCTTAGTCATTCAAAAACTTATGCTGCTGCCCTTACCAGTGTGGTTCAGTTGGTTGGGCATCATCCCAAAATGAAAGGTCACTGGTTTGATTCTGGTCCAAGGCACATGTCTGGGTTTCCGGTTCAGTCCCCAGTTGGAGCACATGTGAGAGGCAACCAATCAATGTTTCTTTCTCACATCAATGTTTCTCTCTTTCTCCCTCCCTTCCCCTCTCTCTAAAAATAAATATACCAAAAACAAAAACAAAAAAAACCCCAACATGCTGCCTGAGAGCTTCAGCGGAAAAACAGAAAACTGAGAAATGCCATGACAATACCTGTCAGAGAAAGAAGAAAACATGAACACACCTTGAAAGGCTGTTGCTACTTGCCAGCAGAATGAAGAACTGATGAAGAGCTTTCTTGCTTTCTCTGCCTACAGAGACCCTGGCCTGCAAGCAGATAACCCTCTAAAGAGACAATCACTACATAGAGACAGAAGAAACACTGGAACAGACACTTCAAATTTTATAGGAAATTTATTATAAACAAGATGGGAAGGTACTGCTAAAAAATGAAAAGAGCTATTATATGATTCATACCTCTCCCAAAATTCTCAGCTGTCTGTCCTACTTGAAAAAACCTCTATGTAATTTACCTACCAGCCTGGTCCAGTTTTCCGATCATTTTTGCTAACAAGAAGTTTTCTCACGTACAACTTAATTCTTTTACTTCAATTTAAGCTAATTTTTTTGTTTCATTTTTTATGAAAATGGAGGAAAAACTTTCTCCTAATAATTAACCAACTTTAATATGAGTCATTCCTTGGTATTTTTCTAAATAGTCAACTTTCACAGATCTTGTTTATCAATGTTCAAACCTTTTTTGCAGAATCACAGTAACCCTCAGCTTATCAATGTCTTTATATCACACTTAAAAACTGCTGCACTCTTGAGGCCCTTCGTGACCTAATCCTGTCCCTTAGTCCAACTCATTTCTACGTTTTGTCCCTTCTGTAGAGTAAGTCCTTTGCTAATTAAGCTATTCCCCGCTTAGAAATCGCTGTCACCTTAGCTAATCCCATCTAACTCCACCTGTCCAGTTCAACACTAACATAGCCTCTCTGATGTCCTCCATCTAAAAAGATCTCCTTTCATACTACACTTTTGAATTTTCGTCCTAAATTAATTAAATGTATGTTTGTAGAATCCAATAACATTAACATTGCCTAGTTCTCAATTGCCACATGGATATATGAATATTGGTGGTACCTCCTTAACCAAGCTACAAGTTATACAGTATGCATAGTTCAGCACATAACCTAGGCACACAGAAGACAGTCAGCAAGTAACCCAGGGAAGAGACCAGAGTCAGTGATTCAAAACAGCTGACAGTGAGTTCATCATTGTGTAGTTGAACACACCAGTTTTGCTATATGCTGCAGCATCATTTTAGGTTCTACGCTTTTCCTTGCTTTCTAGTGTCTGTCTAAAACTCTGCCTATGGCCTTCTGTGGCAAGCCTTTTCCTACATAACCACACCTGGCTATTCTATCCTATTTCAGAGCGTCCTCCTTGGGTAAAGGATCTGGAATGTCATCTCTCTCTAACAGCTCATTTATCAAAACCATCAAGATTAGTTTAAATTCTATTCCGATTTCCTACGTAGTTAAAAACCCTCACTAATGTAAGAGCATTCAATAAACACACTGCACTTTCAATTATGTCAAAGCCATCCATGTAGTCTCAAACAATAAAACCAAACCTATGCCAAAACCCAATCATTCAACAGGTTCCCTTCCTTTCAGTAAGCGATCCTCTGGCACGATGCATGAGAGCCCTATGTATTCTCCAGATAGGGCTGGTGACAAGGTTTCATCAGGGAGGCCAACTCCACATCAGTGTGTAGTGAGCACTATCTGCAGGACTGTGTTAAGGAGAACTTCTGAAGCCGCATATGAGTTCAGTGACAATGACTTCATCAACTAGTACTGTCCGCCAGGGTCACAGAAGGGTTAACAGGTAGAATGGAATTACTGACCCTGTTATCTGGGATTAGAATAAAATCAAAAGCTTTACTGAAATAAAGATACCCTCTATCTTCCAGTTTTCTACATGGTTTATATATTTGTAATAGAATAATTTATCCCTTTTTTACCCTGAGTAATTTTCTTTAATGTCTCTTTCGGTTATCAAGACTAAAAATACTAACCTAAAAGTACTGGAAATATACTATTATTCTCTTGAGAAAATCTACCCCTTTTTAAAAAAATTTTTTAGATTTTATCTATTTTTATTTAATATTTTATTTATATTTTTTTTAGAGAGAGGGGAAAGGAGGGAGAAAGAGAAGGAGAGAAACACCGATTCTCTCGTTGGCCTTTTGCAAGCCACCAACTGGGGACCTGTCCTGCAACCCAGGCATGTGCCCTTACTGTGAACTGAACCTGCAACCTTTTGGTCCACAGGTTAGTGCTCAATCCACTAAGCCACACCAGTCAGGGCTACCTCCTTTTTCAAATACCATTAAATAAATTTAATACCATTATTAAATTTATTCCCAGTAGTTCCCAGAAACTTATAAACTAATCAATGCTGATCAAAAATGGGAGGATTTTAACCCCAAGTATAAATACTAATGATGGAATCAACCATGTTGATGCTTCTTTTGAACCATAAGTGGGGTAAAAGTGTGGACACCATAATCAGTTGTCAGTCAGCATTTCAGAGAAACCAACAGGCATTGCCCTGGCCAGTGTGGTTCAGTTGGTTGGAGCATCATCCCATAACCGAACGGTTGCAGTGGGATCCTGGTCAGGGCGCAGTATCTAGTTTGCAGGTTTGGTCCCCTGTCCAGGTGTGTATCCCTGGTCAGGCTGCATGAGATTCCAGGTCCTGACGCATATGGGAGGGAGGCAACCTATCAATGCTTCTCTCTCGCATCAATGTTTCTCTTTCCCTTCCTCTCTAAAAGCAATAAAAACATGTCCTCAGGTGCGGTTAAAAAAGAAGGGAGGGAGGGAGACAGACATTGAGAATAACAGGCAGAATTTCATTTTACCAACTAACATTTTAACACCCCATTCAATATACTTTTGACCCATATCTTGACTGACAGCCTGCATTAACTTCGTTGATTTAGACATAACCAATTTGATTAAACAAGAAATCCCACAACACAGAAGTACCCATAAAACTCCATTGTAAAATGAGCCATCAATTAATTAAAAATGTTAACCTTATGGTTTGACATTTACATATGGTATCTTTGATTATAATGCTAAATGTTCATAATAGATGGGTTTCTTCAAATATTTTGTTGGTAATTTGAGATTGAAATGTTGCATGTTTCCTAGTATGTGACAAAGCCAACACTCAGCAGAGACAGTGCCACTTGTGGAAGAGTCACCTCAACCTTCAAAGGGAGAATTAGAAAGCACTGACCAGAGGAGCTGGTAAGGAAGGCACAGCTTAGGGTAGGGAGAGGTGGTATGGGATTTTGAGTTAAAAAAAAAGACAAGTTTGGATTCTTTTTCAGGCTGCCTTTGACTAGCAAGATGATCTAAAGCAAGTTACTTGACTTTCTTCACCTGTATTTTCCTTATCAATAAAATGAGTGTTAACAAGACCTTCCTCGTATACTGTATTTTACCATGTATAACGCACACTTTTTTGCCCCAAATTTTTGAGGGAAAAATAAAGATGAAACCTATTCATGGGTATACTAATTCTGTATCTATATAAATGTTTTTAATTCTTTTATTTATGTTTAGGTGTTAAAAATGTAACTCTAGAAAGCAATAACGATATCCATATGCAAAATAATACCCCAGATTATGATCATTGGTTTTATTTCTAAATATAAGTAAATAAAAATTGAGTAAAAAAATTAAAACAAAAGATTTTTTTTCCATGAAAGTTTGGGCCAAAAACGTGGGTGCACATTACACACAGGAGGGCATTATACATGGCAAAATACAGGTAAATAATTTTGCACAGTGGAGTCAGTGTTTAACAAATTGTGGTGATTATTATTACTATTGATAGGTTCTTATCTGTAAGGTAGAAACAAGGTAAGGAAGCTCTGTAATCTTGACTGGTGTTTTCTCTGGAGGGTATGCTGCCCAGAAGGGGTGCATGGGTGGGGAGGTTGGTTTGCGGAACATTTCTAAAATAGCTGGCCCTGGCTAGTGGAGCTCAGTGAATTGAGCACCAGCCTGGGAACTGAAAGGTCACTGGTTCAATTCCCAGTCAGGGCACATACCTCAGTTGTGGGCAAGGTGTCTGGTTGTGAGCGTGCAAAAGGCAACACATCGATGTATCTCTCACACATCAATGTTTCTCTCACTCTCTTTCTCCCTCCCTTACTCTCTCTAAAAGTCAATAAATAAAATCTTAAAAAAAAAAGCCCTCGTTGATGTGCCTCAGTGGATTGAGTGTGGGCCTGCCAACCAAAGGGTTGCAGGTTCAATTCCCAGTCTAGAGTGCATGCCTGGGTTGCGGGCTGGGTCCCCAATAGTACTAATTGTACTAATCGTACAATGTGTGGGCACATAAGAGGCAACCACATACTGATGTTTCTCACCCTCTCTTTCTCCCTCCCTTTCCCTCTCTAAAAATAAAAAAATATAATCTTTAAAAATAAGAAAAATAAAAATAAAATGACCAGCTGGATTTTGAATTTGCTGTGTACCTGATGAGATGTCATCAAATTCCCAACAGTAAATAGAACTTCTCTAAACAAGCAGGGGATGTTGGGGACATATTCTGGATTTGATTATCCTACCATCTGATCCCATTATCTTCTCACTCTCAAAGAATCCTTAGGTTTTAGCTCTCACCCAGTTTCTTCAAACCTCCACAATTCTGAGATGCAGGTACTCTTCTAAACTTCAGAGGGGTTGGAACTAAGAAAGCTAAATCACAAGATCTCCACAGCTAGTTAGTGCTGGAGACAGAAAGAATTAAAAGCTGCTTATATTAGCTTTGTTTAAAAAAACTAATTTCACAGAAAAAAGGGATAGGGCACAGGGCATATCATGCACTCTGTTACTGTTCCATGAAAATAAAAATAATCTGAAAAGCAATAGAAACTATGTTTTATGAACGTCCTAACTGGTTTCTTAGGATGGGTCCTTCTTTTCTGTGATTTGGGGCTTAAATCACTCCCTTCCTACATATCACATCACAATGCAGTTAAGATCATTCGCCTGACCTGACCTACCTTCCTCCTTCCCTGCCAGAACCACTCCATCATGCTGACTCATTGTTGGCCAGAACTGAATGCTAAGTTGTGTACTTTCAGAAGTCAGAGCACATGGTAATATGCAGGTTTCTAATCCCCTTCAAAGTAAAGGTCCCTCTAAAACAGTATATTTCATTGGATTATGAGGTAAAATTTGAAGGAAGATGCCCTTGTTTAGCCTCTACCTTTCCTAAGGAACACAAGTTTCCTAAGAACCATCCAGGTTTCTCTGATAACTGACCCTGCTTCCACATGCCTTACCTTGCATTCCACACTTCTAAAAAACCGGCCACCAAAAGCTGTAGAAATCGATTTCTGCTCTTTCAGAGCCTATTTTTTAGAAAACTAAAATAAATTATGCTAATGATATTGGGTACCAATAATTAATACATTATTCTCCAACAGCGTAGTTCACAAATGACTAGAAGGAGAGAGGAAAGAGGAGGGTTTTCGCCCCCCTCCAGGGGGCATTTGGCAATATCTGACGACACTGTTGGTTGTCACACTAGTGCTGTGCTACTGTCATCTGGTAGGTAGAGGACAGGGATTCTGCCAAACATCTTACAATGCACAGGACTGCTCCCCATGACATAGAATTATTCAGCACAAAATGTCAGTAGTACCGAGGTTAAGAAACCAGCTCTAAGATGTAATTATTTCTATTAACAAATTCTTTGCTCCATTGGTTTAAGTTTAAATTACAGTCACTGGTCAGGCTGAATGGAGATGTGTTCTTGAGCAGGTAACCGACAATCAACCCCCAAGAACAAACCTGTTTTCTATTTATATAAAATTAGTTCCATTTGTCAGACTAAAGACTCTACCTAGATGATTACCAATATTTTATTTGGTTTCTTTTTTAATTTTAATGTTTAAAATACAAGGTTAACCAAAAAATGAATTCAACAAAGAAAAGATACCCATTGTCATATTTGCTTCAGATTTTTTATAAATATTCTAATTATTTATTTTTAGAGAAAGAGTAAGGGAGGGAAAAAGAGAGGGAGAGAAACATTGATCTGTTGCCTCTTGCACATCCCCAACCAAGGACCTGGCCTGCAACCCAGGCGTGTGCCCTGACTGGGAATCAAGCCAGCGACCTTTAAGTCTGCAGGACGATGACCACCCCACTGAGCTACTCCAATCAGGGCCAGACATCTTTTAAAGAAAAAATTATACACAGTTAAAATCTATCTCCCCACCTTTTCTCCTCCTAGGAGATAACCATATATATTAGCATATTTCATTTTCACATATATTTTAGACTGATCCACATATATCCATATAAATATATAGTATCTATTTATGATACTAAATTTTAAATAAATGTAATTATACTACACTTTCTTTTCTCTCAAGATTGAGATTTGTCTACTCTGTTCTCTTCATGTAAATCTAGTTAATTCATTTCGACAGCTGTATAATATAAATAAACTAGATTACATATTAATATTCCTCCTGATAATTGACTCAGTTCCCCTAATTTTCACTGTTTGTGTACACTTGTAACATGTCTCCTACATGCTGAGAGTTTGGGTAGGTCCAATACCTTAGAAGAAGTGGAACTGTGGAGTTATGGTGTAACAGGCCTTCAACTTTGCTATGAATTGCCAAATCATTCTCCAAAGTGGCTGAACTAAGTTTTCATGATATTGAACTTAAATATATAGATGACAAATCTTATGGCTTTCAAACAAACATGCAAAATAAACAAATCTTTGTCTTCCATAGACTTATATTAAGATGTGAGGATAAAAATGTATGGTATACTTATAAATTTTTCCAGAATAACCTGTTATTAAGTAATTTTTATTCCAAGAACAAAAACTGTAATCCAATATTTTCAGTAAAACAGTGTCAATAAATAAACATTTGTGGACCATGACCAAATCCTGATTCAAACAAAGTAATTATAAAAAAAAAAATTGAAAATGTTAGGAAAATTTATATATGGGCTGTGCATTAGATGACATTAATTATTGTTTGTTGAAGGTATAATAGTATTGTTATTATTTTTAAAGTCCCTTTTTAAAAATGCATGGAAAACATAAAATCTTGTTTCTGCATTGAATACTTTAGCAAAAACTGTGGAGTGATAGATGAATCAAGTATCGCAAGATCTTGACAAATGTTGGCTACATGGAGCTCATTATACTACTGTGGTTTTGTGTTTTTTTAAAGATTTCATTTATTTTTAAAGACGAAGAGAGGGAGAGAGAGACATTGATGTGTGAAAGAAACATCAATCGGTTGCCTCTCACACACCCCCACAACTGGGAACCTGGCCCACAATCAAGGCATGTGCCTTGACAGGGTATCAAACTGTCAACCTTTTGGTTCCTAGGCCAGCACTCAATCCACTGAGTCACCCCTACCAGGGCTCATGTATGTTTGAAAATTATCATCATCATCATCATCCCTATCACCAGGCAGTGATAGAGACAATAGAGACAGACTAATAAAAACAGGGATAGACAATTGGCCAAGAAAAAACCTCAAGCTATTACCCTTCCATATCCCATAATTGGATTTTTTTCTCTACAAGTAGTTAGACAAGTTCCAGTATTTTAAAAGTGAGATAACCCAGTTAAATGTATTTACATTCAATATCCTTGAAGACAGCAGATACTGATTTGTATTCAGAGAGTTTACACCAAGACAACAGTAAATTAAGTTGGCTGATTTAAACAGACTGCCAAAAATAGCCTGCCCAAGACAAAATGAGTATAGAAGAATGATATTCCTCAAATGTCTGTCACAAACTATTATCCCAAGTTTTCAGTGAATTCAATAGCTTTGTTTAATGTTGATGTAAGCAATGTTGTACAGGTATCAACATTGTGAGTCAAGCCTCACAAAAAGAATTCCAAAGATAAAATTAGCGGGATATGTTTAGGCACCATGTTTTCTCTCTGAATAGGTATGACATCAGAAGCTTTCCCAGAGCATTTGTCCTTTGTGTGTTTGGGGGGTGGGGCAGGGGGAAGCAGGGACAGGAGGGCAAGAGATACAGGGCAGAAGAGGAATTTAGCACAGGGACTTAATTAACAGTAGGCATGTGACCCAAAATCTTAAACATGTGGTGCCTGCTGAAGCTGGGCAACAAGGAGGACCTGAGGAGGCGGCATGCATTTCCCACCACCCACAGTGCTGAGTCAGACCAACCACACACTCCAGGGAATGCTGCCAAAATGACTAAGCCACAGAATCTATTTATTTGTATTGTTTGTGACTCACACACCCCGGCAAGGGCAAAGGAAGGGCTTTATTCCTGACTGTTGGCTTCAATGCAATTATAGTGGAATTAGTCTTGAGTATGAAAATGACATAATTAATTACATTCATTACAAGTATAATCAAAATTACTAATTGATTTAAGTTTGATACCATAATAAGTCCTGGAAATCAGTCAGATACCCAAAGAGTGAGGCTGGTGGTGCCTGGAACTTCTTACAACAGAGTAAAATAAAAGTTGCTAAAATCTCCGTCAGACCACGGCTCAGGGTCTGAGGAGATGGATTTGTTCTATGGCTGGAGTGGTGAAGGCTCAGCTGACGTGAGGAAGCAAAGGAACCTTCTCTTTGCTGTTAGCCTCTAGCACATCAGCTCTCCAGGACAAAAAGTGGGGTAGAGGATAACTCTATATTCCCTACCAAAGCTACATGTTACTGGAAGCGGGTAAAAAGACTCATCTTCATCACTGTATTAACAATGAGGAAAAGTCGTACACCTAGAAGAGGAAGGTATAATAACAGCTTCTTTAAGAGATCTTACTTATGATCATATCTGAAGCTCAACAACTTAGAGAGGTTTTTTGTCTTGTTTTTATTTTTTTTAGAGGGACACAGAGACAGAGACAGAGAGAGAGACAGAGAGACATCAATTTGTTGCTCCACTTATTTGTGCATTCATTGGTTGATTCTTGCATGTGCCCTGACTGGGGATCAGACCCGCAACCTTAGCGTATCGAGAAAATGCTCTAATCAACTGATCTACCCAGCCAGGGCTAGAGAGCTTTTTTAATAGAAGACATAGGTGAATATGGCTAAAGACAGAAGACAATTATTTAATCCCAAAGATGATATTTCCCTAGGTTTACCTTTCAGTTGGCTTACTCAATAAAAGCACAGAAGAAACATCATGCAAGAGGGGGAGACTTGAAGTGTCTCCAAAAATGCGCTTCACCAAGTTAAAAAAGAGCAGCAGAAGGGATTTGTTGATGCAGAACATAAACAGAACTGTGTTCCCTGTTTAGCTAATCTCTTCCTCCCAGTTCCACAAAACTATCATTGGCACTGGATCATTTAGATAGACATCTTGAAATCGCTCCCTCACTCCTGGGAGCCTTGGCCTACCTGTGACCCTGGCCTAAACTCTGACTGGCTCAACCCAGCCTTGTGTTGTTGTTGGCTGCAGTACAGAGACATGACGCTCCAAAGGCAGAGGATTGCACCAGCCAGACACAGAGTGCTCCGCGTTTCATCACCCTCTGCCGGACATCTAGGACTGAAATACCACCTCTCCACTGACTCCAGACACCAGCACGGATCAACAGGGCACCCACCCTGGAACAGGGCTACCTAAGCAGGAGGATGGGAGCAGAGGCGCACACCATGCACAGTTGTGGGATTAAGAGAGATGAAAGCAGCACAAGCCAGAGCCTAAATTAGATCTCACACTGTCCTCTGCACCCATTTTAGCATTTATCACAGAGGCCTGTTGGATGCCTGTCTCCCCACAGGAAACACGTCTTAGTCACCTCTGGATCCCCAAATAATCCTTTAAGGATCTCCTTACGGGTAGAAAATGTCCAATAACTACCACTCTTTCACTTCCACTCTTTCCGGAGGTACCATTGGAAAGACAAAGACCAAAAACAGAAAAAACAAATGCATGACATAAGAAAAAAAAAAAAACGAACGTGAAAATATTCGCTTCCACATAGGCTAAAAAAACTAAACCAATGCTGCTGGCCACCCTCACCTAGTGATTTTTTAATCTTCTTAATCTGTCAAACTGAAACACCTTGTGCCCTTTTAAATTCATAACCCAAGACATGCACCAACCCCACCACCCCAACCTATAGGGCCCCATAAATGGTCACTTCAAGATCAATGAAATCCCAAATTCTCACCAAATGCAACAGAAAACCAGCAATAAAGTTTGTTCTCTCTTGGAATGTAGGGTACACATGAAAAAAATATACCCAACCCAGAAAAACAAAAAATTAGTAGATCTGCTATATCTGAGAGAAAGGTATCTGCAGTAATAAGAGGATATCTAATCTTTGTAGAAGTGTTTTCAGTGGTAACACTGTGGTGTTTAAGTAGACACCACAAAAACTCCACTAACTACCTTCAATCATTTGAACATAATAATGAATTATACAAAAATGCAGATGTTTTCACTTAAACCTTATTTTTAAAATATGCTACAATATAAAATTTCTATAATTCCTCTTAGACAAGCCTCCAGAAGATAAATTCTTTCTAGTGAAGTGTTTAACATTTTGACCTTTCCCAAATTATATGGGCACAAAATTGTTCCAGCAATTATTTTTGAAAATGGCATAAAGACTTAGTCTTTTAATTAAATCTCACGATTCATCTCTTCCTAATGTTACAGCCACTACCCCCCCAGAGTTCTACTCCCCACAAACCCGCCGCTTTAAACAATTCTTAACCTTCCTTCAAAAGGGACTTGGGGCACAAACACAAAGCACACAAATAGAAGCAGGGACCGGTTAAATCAACTAATTTCTTAACTCACTTCTAACAAAACTTAAACAAGTTCAGCAAGCAAAATGTAGCCAGAGACATTGAAATAAAGAACAAACCGATACTAATCAGAGGGGAGGGGCAGGGGATAATGAAGTGGGGAGAAAAGTAGAAGGATCATTAAGGAACATGTATGAAGGACACATGGACAAAGCCAAAGGGGGGTAGGATCGAGGATGGAAGGTGGGGGTGGGGGGGTGGTAAATGGAGACAACTGTACTTGAACTACAATAAAACAAATATTTTTAAAAATTTAAAAAATAAATAAAAGTTTAATATGTAAAAAAAATAACTACAGGGTAGGGCAAAAGTAGGTTAACTTTTAAAAAAGAGAAAAAATTAAACAAGTTCCTTCACGGCAGGACTTTTCTGACCATTTGTTACTGTGCAATACCACTCTCAAAAGGAAGGTGGTGTATATGATTCCCAAGCTTACTTCACAGGGGAGTTCTTTTATTTCATGTATTAGCACTTAGCTTTAGCAAGAAAGAGGATTCTGAGGAACACACTTTGAGAACCACAAATTAGAATAAAGTGTTAATAAAACCTCAAAAATAGCTTTAACTCCCAGGTATCTTTTTTTTAAGCCATTGACTGCATCTTTAAAACCATGAACAACCACCTTCAAATGCATGCCTTCACAAGTACACTATACAAACACAGAGGTAACAGCAATATTACCTTCTTTACAGTAACAACTCATTCAACACTCAAGCAGCTGCTATTTTGAACAGAATTATGTATAATCCGAGGCCTACAGAATGCACTACTCTATGCATATTTCAAGTTCAAATTGAGTAGATGTAAATGGGTTATTTTATATCATTATATTTTTGGATATTTTAAGCATTATGATGAAAAGAAAGACTCACCAACAGAAGCTGAGTTTTTAAGGACCGACTCCTTTGGGGCTCCTCTTTCAATTCGTAGTGTGGCCCACTGTTTAAAAACAAGACATATTAATTTAAACTCTTCCGTAGGTACAGTGTAGCATACTTCAACCACACTTAATCGGAAGTGAAACTGAACATTAAGCCCTGGTGCTACTTAAATTAAAGAGATCCCCAGGGAATCTCTGATGTAGCACTATGCCAAGTCCTAGGTATACTCTTGTTTTAGTTACTGGTAATGCCCTCATACTAGCAGGAAAAGATCATATTTGCCCATTTCAACCCCTCACTCACACCTGGCACCCCAACAAACTACTCCTTGAAAAAGTCGTGAGGAATGTTGGGCAGGAGCACAGGTTATGGCATCAAGACTGTCTGAGTTAAAGTTACTTAACCACTTTAGGCCTTGGTTTCCTCATCTGTGAAGTGAGGATATTTCCTATTCCATAGGGCTTGCTATGAGGATTAAATGAGATTAACACATGTAAAAACCCAGAGCCCAAAGAATAATTATTCTTTTCATAGCAAATTAGGCATTCAAGGGTAAGACACACTCAAAGAGGCTTAAAGGCCTGCATCAAAGATAAGCTTGAAAAAGGAGACAGGGTGAGAGATGAAAAGCTGAATCAGTGAAGTCGATAACCAAAGAAATCATCTGCAAATGGTCACATTCTAAGATGCACAGGGAAAATGTTATGTTATGAGGAACCACAGGTTTGAAAGAAGCTAAGAGGAGGAAAAATCAACCTCCATACTGTTTTGAATGTACATAGGAGTGTAAAGAAATATTTCAAGATGTGACATCATTCTTTTTTTTACACTTTTTTAATGCATGTTCAAAATTATCTACCATTAACATCATAGTTCAAAAACTATAAACTTTGTTGACAGATTTCAGAAAATCCCATTGGCTATTTCTCTAGTTTAGAAAAGAAGCCATTAAAATATTATTTAGATGATTACAATTTTAGAAGCTAACAACTGACTAAATTGACTGATTTGGGGTGGGGGTATGGGGAAGAGCAACAGAAGAGGTCAAACACATTGTAATAATTATAATTAGAACTTAAGCACCCTCGAAGGACAAAAATAATTTATTAAATATGTCAAGATAAAAATCTCAGTTATTGCTAGGCTCAGAGGGATTAAACAGAGATAAAAATAACAATTTCAAATAAATAAGAAAATAAACTGATAGCGATAAATAACCTAAAACATATACATGAAGGTCAAAGAGTAAGGCATGATCTGACTACGCCAGGACCCCTGTACAACATTCCAAACAGGCAAGCAGAAACATGCCATTTGTGCTTAGAGAAGAGCCTATAAATAGAGGCCTAATCTTCCAGACTTCAAGTGTCAAATCACAAATGATAATAAGACTCAGTCTTAATTTGGTGGCTTCTTTTTCTTTTCTTTGATGACTTAAATTCTAGAGTTTTCTCATTTTCTCAATAGAGGTCAAGGTTTACTTCTACAGTTTTTCTTTTAATTTGTAATTTTACTTATAGATTTTTAGAGAAAGAGAGAAAAACATTGATTTGTTGTTCTACTTACTTATGCCGTCATTGGCTGATTCCTGTGTGTGCCCTGACCAAGGATCAAAACTGCAACCTTGGTGTACAGGGACAATACTCTAACTGACTAAGCTACCCAGCCAGGGTTCTATAGTTTTTAATTTAAAGCTTTGGTACTTATATCATTTATAAGCAGATCAAAAATATGATTAAAATAAAATCTTATAAACAATCACTATTAATTTTGGAGCTCCGTATTTTTATTAAAGGCATCTGATTATGCATTTTATAGAATAGTAATTACTTTTAACTAGGACAATTATTTCATACTCATGATGGAAAATATTGATATTTTGTAGTTGTTAGGGTTGAATTTTGCCCCCCCCACCAAATCATATGTTGAAGGCTTAACTCCCAGTACATCAGAATCTAACTATATTTGGAGATATGACCTTTAAAAAGGTGAACATGTTACAGTGAGGTCTTTATGGTGAACCCCAATACAATCTGCTCAGTGCCCTCATAAGAGGAAGAAATTTGGATAAACAAAGAGACACCAGGGATGCACACAGAGGAAAGGCCATGTGAGGACATAGCAAAAAGATAGCCATCTGCAAGACAAGGAGAGAGGCCTTAGGAGAAACCAACCAGCCACCACCTTCATCTTGAACTTCTAGTCTTCAGAGCCATGAGGAAACTTCCATGGTACTTTGCTACGGCAGCCCAAGCAAACTAACACAGGGCACCGCTCACTGTTGATGAATTATCTCTCTGAACCTCCACCTCCAATCAATGGTAGTGATAATAAATCCTACCTCAGAGAGTTGTTGTAGAATTAAGTTAAATGAAATCATAGTACCTTGCTAGCTTTTCTTTATTATTACTTGCTATCATAAATAGCCATGGCTTCTAGCACATTTGCTGTATTGCCAACATCAGGAATAATAACTGGGTATTATAATAAGAGGTGTCATACCATCTGAGAATTATTGACATGCCTTTAAAAAAGTGGAAAAGCATGGTGGACAGAAAAGAAGGTAAAGAGAAAGAATACTACTTAAAGTAAATGGCAGGAATGTTCTGCTCTGAGTATGTATGCTAACCCATCAAAAAAGTGAAGGCAGCTTAAATTTTAGCCACATAGAAGAAGAAAACCGGAGTTTTTGAAATCAAACTCCACCAAGAGTGAGCACCTACTATGCATCAAGTGCATTTATTCACTTTCCTCACTGAATCTGCACAGTAACTACTCTAGGAGGCATATTCCTCTATACACACGTCAAAACTGAGGTTGAGGTGGTAGGTAAAATGCCCAAGGTTACAGGGACAAAAATTTGAAGAAACTTATTCATGCTTCCATCTTATTCCTCAAAAGTTGAGGAAAAAGCTAGTCTATTAACATTTATTATCTGATTAGATAATTTAATAACATTCCCCTATTTTCCAGCAATCTTATATTCTCTTCACATTCTTTATTTCCCTCTAATTTTAGGACAATGAATAGCAATCCTTCACTACCCTCATCCCTATCATACAATTACCTTTCATGGTTAACAACAGCATTTTTCTTTCATACTCACCCAAAGATATATATTTATTAATTTTATTTTTTTAAGATTTTTATTTATTTACCTTTAGAGAAAGAGGAAGACAAACACCGATGTGAGAGAGAAACACCAATTGGTTGCCTCTCCTACATGTCCCAACCAGGTATTGAACCCGCAGACCAGGCATGTGCTCTGACCAGGACAGCAACCTTTCACTTTGTAGGACAATGCTGAGGCAACTGAGCCATACCAGTCAAGACTGTCTAATGAGTTTAGAGAGAGAGGATGAGTGAGAGAGAGAGAGAGAGAAAAACTTCGTACTTCTGGCCAAGATGAAGGCGTAAGTAGACATACTGTGCCTCCTTGCACAACCAAAAGAAGGACAGCAATTTCAAAAACAAAAAATAACCAGAACTACCAGAAAACAGAACTGTATGGAAGTTTGACAACCAAGGAGTTAAAAGAGAAACATTTATAAAGACTGGCAGGAGGGGCAGAGGTGGGAAGCCAGGGCAGAGAGGCCTACCAGCAAGGCAGCAGCTGGCAGACCAGAACAGGCAAGAGGGTGGCTGGCAGACCAGGTGGTCCCACATTTGCATGCAGATAAGCCAGGAGAACAACTGGGGAATGAGACAGACCACACAACCCAGGGTTCCAAGGAAGGGAAATGAAGCCTCAAAACCTCTGTCAGTAAAAACTTGTGGGGGCTGCAGCAGGGGGAGAAACTCCCAGCCTTACTGGAAAGTTCACTGGAGAGACCCAAAGGGTCCTAGGAATATACAAAAACCCACCCACCTGGGAATTAGCACCAGAAGGGCCCAATTTGCTTGTGGGTAGCAGGGGAAGAGGCTGAAAGACCACTGAGAGCTGAGCAAGAGGCATTGCTCCCTCTTGGACCCCTCCCTCACACACAGCACCACGAGGCATCAACATAGGGTGCCCTGCCCTGCTGAATACCTAAGGCTCTGCCCCCTACAGTATAATAGCTGTGCAAGAGAAAAAAATATGGCCCTAATGAAAGAATAGATCAAAGCTCCAAAAATAGAACTAAGCCATGAAGAGATAGCCAACCTATCAGATGCACAGTTCAAAACACTGGTAATCAGGATGCTCACAGAATTGGTTGAGTAGGGTCACAAAATAGAGGAAAAAGTGAAGGCTTATGCAAAGTGAAATGAAGAGAACTATACAGGGAACCAACAGTGAAGGGAAGGAAAACTGGCACTCAAATCAACAGTTTGGAGCAAAAGAAAGAGATGAACATTCAACCAGAACAGAATGAAGAAACAAGAACTCAAAAAATGAGGAGAGGCTTAGGAATATCTGGGACAACTGTAAACATTCCAACATCTGAATCATAGGGGTGCCAGAAGGAGAAGAGGAAAATCAAGAAATTGAAAACTTATTTGAAAAAAATAATGGAGCACTTCCCCAATCTGGCAAAGAAAATAATCTTCCAGGAAGTCCAGGAAGCTCAGAGAGTTCCAAAGAAGTTGGACCCAAGGAGGAACACACCAAGGTACATCATAATTACATTACCCAAGATTAAAGATAAGGAGAAAATCTTAAAAGCAGCAAGAGAAAAGAAAACAGTAACCTACAAAGGAGTGCCCATAAGACTGTCAGCTGATTTCTCACAAGAAACTTTTCAGGCAAGAAGGGGCTGGAAAGAAGTATTCCAAGGCATGAAAGGACCTACATCCAAGATGACTCTATCCAGCAAAGCTATCATTTAGAATGGAAGGGCAGATAAAGTGCTTCCCAGATAAGGTCAAGTTAAAAGACTTCATCATCACAAGCCCTTATTATATGAAATGTTAAAGGGACTCATCTAAGAAAAAGAAGATGATAAAAAATATGAACAGTAAAGTAACAAACTCACAACTATCAACAATTGAATCTAATAAAAATAAAAACAAACAACTAGAATAGGAACAGAATCACAGAAATGGAGATCACACAGAGAGTTATCAGCGGAGAGGGGGAGTGGGGAGAATGGGGGAAAAGGTACAGGGAATAAGAAGCATAATTTGTAGGTACAAAATAGACAGGGGGAGATTAAGAATAGTATAGGAAATGGAGAAGCCAAAGAACTTATATGTACGACCCATGGACATGAACTAAGGGGGAGGAATGCAGGTGGGAGGGGAGCTGCAGGGCAGAGGGGAATAAAGGGGGGGAAAATGGGACAACTGTAATAGTAGAATCAATAAAATATATTTTTAAAAATTACATCACATTTAAAAAAAAAAGAAAGAAAAATTTTGATGTTAGAAACAGATCGGTTATCTCCCTTATGTGCCCCGATCAGAGATCGAACTGGCAACCTCGGTATAGGCCCTGACTGGGAATCGAACCTGTATCCTTTTGGTGTTGAGCAACCCAGGCAGGGTGACAAGAGCATTTTCAACCTTTAATCTATGTTCCTCTCTAATAATATAGAAACTTCACACATACCCTCCTAGAAATTTAGCTATATATACCCTACCATCCAAATGGACCACTCTCTCAAATCCCCTCAGCCAAAAGTTTTACTTTTTGTAGTTTGTATTCTTAAAATAATTTTCCCTGTATAATTGTAATATTCCTCAGAAACTGTTATATAGACCTTGAAAGTCACTAGTTTAGAGAATCACTAAACTTCTAAGAATTTAAGTCTTGTCCTCAAGAAGCTTGCTTATCAGGGGCTTATGTACTCATCTAGAGATATTCAGCAATACAGAAGGCAGCACACAGTAGGTGCTCAATAAATATTACCTGAAATAATGAGCAGCTAAGAAAGAGTCAGAGAAGAGCATAAAGCTGCGTCAGTTACTTGACAAATTGCAATTACCACAATCAGCTATTCAGAAGGCACCCCACACACATTTCAAAGTCCAGAATTTGAGTTTATGGTCATGAAAAGAGCTGTCCATTGTCAATAAAACTTAGAAAAGTAAACACACAGTGTACAAAACTAAATGACCTTTTAAATGGTATGCAGATTAAAACCAAGAAAACTTGAGAAATCTCAAGTTCTAATCAAAGAGCCCATAGAATGTTCTTGGTCCTGGAATGCAAAAGAAACAACCAAATCAGCTGAGAACACACTAAGTAGCAGGAAGGGCTGGAAGCCTTGAATGGAATCTACAAAAAGGCACGGTATTTGTCCAGAACTAAAGATGTTCTAATACTAAATACTAACAAAGATGTTCCCTCTCTTTTTTTGGGGGGGTTTTATAAAAATTGTTTCTGAAACCGGAATAATTTATTGAAGTCTAATAACTCATGGACAATAAATTACAAATTTAAGGTGTGCAATTGATAAGTTCGGACATATGTGTACACAAAACCATCACTAACAAAGATGTTCTAGTACTAAACAACCAGCACAATTTTTAAGTCAGGGAAAACAATCCACTAGTACTAACCCCCACCTAACAGAAATGTCTTTGAAATATCTAATGCTGTTCCAGCGGAAGGATCAAAAGCACTGGGTTGCCATTTTCCTCTCCTATGCCTAAAGCAGACATCACTTTGGGATCACAAGTCTGTCCTGGTGAGCCCTCTACTTCTTCCAAACACAGGCACTCCACGCAGCTTCAATCTAGAAGTCAGAACTGGTTCACAAAATGAATCCCCATCCTTTTTTTCCATATATGCCAAGCTTCTCTCTGACCTAATAACTTAGTCTTGGCAAGGAGGATGGTTCTTTATGCTACCACTGTCTCTTCCACGCTAAGTTGTGTATCTCCCACTACAATTCAAAAATTGGTGTTCTTGCCCTGGCTGGTGTGGCTCAGTGGATTGAGTGCTGGCCTGTGAACCAAAGGGTCACTGGATAGATTCCCAGTCTGGGCACATGCCTGGGTTGTGGTCCAGATCCCAAGTAGGAAGCACTAGAGAGGCAACCACAGATTGATCCTTCTCTCCCTCTTTCTCCCTCCCTCCCTTCCTCTCTCTCTAAAAATAAATAAATAAAATCTTTTTAAAAAAAATTGGTGTTCTTGAGAGTTTGATTAACAAAGAGTACATCTCTGAAAGTCTCTTCAACTGTAAATGGACAAAAAAGAAAACTTGAGGCCTTGCCAAACTGAAGGCCTGTCTTGAGCCAGAGATATCTCTTCTAAGCATAATAGTTATTTGCCAGGCTGATGCCAACTGCTGGCCTCTCTCCTGGACATAGCTTTAGCTGTAGCTTGAATTAATAAAGCAAGAAATACAGGAGTCAGCCCCTGGACGCCAGTCTATGGGATTTGCCCATACTCCATCCCTACTTGGCATATAAATCCCAAAGACATTGCTATATGGAAAAGCAATTCAATATATCAGAGCTTTCAGAAAGAGTAAACACCAGCTGAAGAGGATCATGTGCTATGAGGAGAATATTCTGAAGAAGTCTAACAGTAAGAGGCAGCTAAGACATTCACAACATAGTTCAGAGCATAGTTCACAGCAAGTTCAGAGTATGAAGTCAACAGGAACGGTTCAAAACTGCAAGATATCTCCCAAGTAGAAACAACAGAACTTTCAAAATATGAGAGCTGAGGATGAACAATTAAATATAACTTCAAAGACTGGACAGAAAAATAGCCACAAAAAATTTGTGGTAAGACAGGAGATTAACAGAAGGTAGAAGAGATATGCAGGATATTAGTAGGTGAAAAATTAGCAGGTCATCTCCAGGTACGAGATTAGTAGGTACAAGATTAGTACGAGATATATGAGAGCCACCCTGAAGGCTTAGAAAAAAGCCAAGTCCTAGGACAGACAGAAAATAAGGGCAGAGGCCTGGCTGGTGTGGCTCAGTGGATTCAGTGCTGACCTGTGAAATGAAGGGTTGCCGGTTCAATTCCCAGTCAGGGCACATACCTGGATTGCAGGCCAGGTTCCCTGGTGTGGGACATGCGAGAGGCAACCAAACACTGATGTTTCTCTTCCTCTCTCCCTCCCTTCCCCTCTGTCTAAAAATAAATAAATAAAATATTAAAAAAAAAAAAAAATAAGGGCAGAAAAATGAGAACCCATATTATAAGTTAGAGAAATGAAGATGCTAGACTCTAAATAATATTATTATTCTTTTAAAAGCAGCGAACACTTATATAGAACCTAACATGTACCAGCACCCTTCTAAGATGCCTGACATATTTTAACATACTTAAACAATCCTGTGGAAATAGGTGTTATTCCTACTCCTGTTTGATAGATGAGAAAAATAAGACACAAGAAGTAGGTGATTTCCCTAAGGTCACATATTGAGAAGCAGAGCTGGGATTTGGGTATTAAATCTAAGCAAATCTGTACCCAAGTCTGTACCTAACCACTAGACAAACACATCTTCTCCTCTGTTAGGACCTCTTCATTGAAGCCAACCACAGAACTCTTAGTCTCAATTTCCTTATCTGTATAAAAGGGGGATAATAAATTCCCTCCCTACCTTCCCAGGCTTTGGGGAACAGATAATGAGATAGTAAACAGATAAGCCTTTGTCATTTAAAAAATCCCATATAAGAGGGAGCTGCAGTTGTCCCCTATCAAGCCCACCTGCATCTAACACCTTTGCAGAATTTGGAAAGAAGAGTATAGGTACAGCTGAGATCAAAGAAGACACATTTTCAATGATAGTTCAAGTGCCATCGATTAGATAAAATTCCTATGACTTCATTAAAATATAACCAGATTTTTTTCTACCATTCAGCCATTGGTTTCTTATCTTGAGCATAAACATGATGTCTTAGTACACGAAAGGACCTCTGAAACCTGGGGCTGTAAAAACTTCGGTGAGGTGACAGTTGCACTGCTTAATGGATATTAAAAAGTCCAATGATATAAAGGGGAGCTGTACAGTTAATTCAATCAATAAAAATAATAACAGAACAAGGAGTGGGGTAGTTGTGCCTTCGAGAAGAGGAACAATAAGGTGGTCCAGTGGTCTCAGCCTGGATTTCTCCAGCTCCGCAGCAGCTGTCTCCGAGTTAGAGCAGAGGGTAAACCGAAACGCACACCCCTGCGGACCACTGACCTTCAGAATTTGATCCCCTCTCAACTAGGCTCTACCCTCGGCCCCCACCACCCCGGGTTCTCTCTCAAGTCCTGTGAGGTGCGGGGACGCTGCATCCCTGCGGGCACTCACCTCTAAAGTTTTCACCAGAATCTTCATGTAGATCTCGGAGATGCCCAAAGACACCCCGAAGGCCGAAGGCAGGAGGATGAAAATGAGCACCAGCGTCAGCCAGGTGTAAAGGATGTTCCCGGCCAGCTCTGCGCCCTCCATGGCTCGGAGCACCCTTTCGGAAGGGGTCTCGGAGGAGGTCCGAGCGCGACTGCTGTCCCTGTCCCCAGGCAGTCGTACGGCAGCTCCAGGAGAAGAGGCACCGAGTCCGGCCTGGAAAATCAGCGCCGCTGCCTCCTGGCACTCACTTCTGCAGGGGAAAAAAAAGAGAGGGAGAGAGGAAGAGGGAGGGAGCAGGGCGAAAGAGGAAGGGGAGGGGGACAGAGGAAGGAAGGAAAAACTTTCAGAACGCAATTTCCTCAATTTCCTTCCTTCCCTTTTGGGCTCCTCCTCGGGCTGGGCGATTAACTCTCCGCAGGAGGCCCAGACCAGCGATGAAGCCACCGCAGCGCCCAGGAATGCGCCCACCCCGTGTCTGATTTCCTCTGGGTGGCGGTCGAGACAACTCAGCGGGTGACTCACAGGGGCCTTTCGGAAGTAAGGATCCCTGCAAACTCACGGCACCACAGCACACCCGCCGCTGGCTGAACTGGCACCAGGCGGAGGGCTGTGTTGGTGGCCGGCGGCCGCAGCGGCGGGACGCCCTATTTCTGTGCGCCGCCCTCGCCCCACCTCCTCCACCACCCAACCCTGAACATCCAAGGCGGACACGCTCCGAGAGTGCCGCAGCCTCCCGGCGGCCTCCGGAGTCCCCTTGCCCCGCCCCCAGCACTCTCAGCAAGAGTCCCTTGGGGAGCAGAATTTCCAACTACAAAATGTTAGCATTTTCTTCAACACCTAAAACAAACTACTGACGTGCCTGGACGCTTGAGAAGGTCTTGTCTGTGGGTGTAAAGCGACTTCTTGCCAGGACTTCCAGGGAAAGGAAAACGCACAGGGCGCTGCCCAGCTACGTTTACGCCTCTCCCAGTTCTACCACACCTTCGCCTCCCTTCTCTGCGGAACTGAGCTTATCAGAACGCTGTGGAAAGGTCTCTCCACGAGTCGCCTACTCCTCTCAGCCGCTGTCTTCCGGGCACAGAAATCTTTCAGCTGAGGGTTGCTCTCTTCTTGGGGTACAATCCAGCTACAAATCCCTTTCCGCCCCTCCCCCGTTCACCCAACACTCAAGCGCACTGAAAGCTGCAGAAAAACGCCAGGCAAGTCTTGAGCAAGCAGACAGAGCCTCCTGGATATTATCCCCACACTGCCACCTTGCTAGCACGGATTAGAACAATGAAGGGCAAAACTCTGTAGCGGGGGCGGGGGGGGGGGGGGGGGGGGGGGGAATGCAGACAACTGTAATTGAACAATAAACTAATAAAATCTTAAAAAAAAAAAAACCCCTGTATAGGTATTTACTTCACTGCAGAGTCCATGTCTCTTAGAGAAGTGATCTGATTTTAAGAATGAGCATGAGAACTGGGATGCTGGGAGTGCAGTAGACAGGAAAATCACTGCCAAGGTTTTCCAGATCACCACTGAATGGGACCAAAATTTCATACAGGTCTTTTTCAGGTGTTATTTCAAGCTGGAAAAACTGAGGGCCAGCAAACTGAATGAAAACTGTTGATGGTAAATACTGCAAAGAAACTGGCCCCTGCCCAGGGTGCAGAGAAAGTGGGAAGCAGAAAGGATGAGAGAAGCCCAACTGCAAAGAATGTAAATGGTTGTCCCCTGCACCTGCTACCAGCTGGGTATCGCGAACCAGCTCTCCCACTGAGGAGAAAAAACATAACTTGGTCATAAAAACCAAGTAATGAATGAAGAAGTTCAAGCACTTGGTTTCTCAAAACTAAACTTCCACCAGTTTACAAAAACAAGGACAGCACAATTGCCAAAATCTTTTGAAAGTCCTTTCTGAAAATAAACATGGATCTAGCACAAAACCTCAAAAATTATACTGACTCATTTAACACTGTACGTTCAGGCCCTCTTTTTATTTCCTAGGGAATGCTGAATAATTGTACCAACGTTTACCCAACAAAGTCCCCATAGAGGCAACTTCCTATAAGGGCAGCCTCTTTCTGCCCATTCAGACACAGGTGCTGAGTGCCCACAATCTCCAATGATTACTGTTGCTCATAACCAAACTCCATGAACTAGCTTTGGGTTTTTTGTTTATTTGTTTTTGTTTTACTATTATGGAAGAAATATTGTCTGACAGAATGGTGGACTGGTAATAGTGTAGAATTTGTAGTCTTAGATTGACTCTAGCACAGACACATCAATTTGAGCAATTCATTCAGTCCTTCTGTGCTTCAGCCTTCTCATCAGTAAAATGAATTTTTTTTAAGGGGCAAGTGTGATTGTGTTATAACTGCTGTGTGAACCACAAAGCTCTGTGCAGAGATCAGAAGGCAGTCTGGTACAAGGGCGAGAGCTCTCCATCTTTTTCGCACCTAAAACTCAGGAGAGCCAAGATAGGCTCACTTTTGCAGTGACTGAGCAAGGAAGGGGGAAAGAAAAGGAATGCCAGAGATCCCACTTCTCCCTCTCACTCACCTCACCCCACCCCTCTCCTTCTTCCCTTGAAGCTCTTTCAGTCAAACCTAACTAGGATCCTCCCTGCCTTCTGGCTGTACTCCACTCACTGTACTAATTTCCTAGGGTTGCCTTAACAAATTACCAGATACTTAGTAAATTAAAACAACAGAAACTTATTCTCTCAGTTCAGAAGGCCAGAAGTCTGAAATCAAGGTATCTGCTGAGTCAAGTTCCTTCCAAAGGCCCTAGTAGAGAACCTTTCCTTGCTTCCCTCCAGCTTCTGGTGGCTCCCAGAGTTTCTTGGCTTGGGTTTGCATAACTCCACTCACTGCCTCAATCTTCACATGAACTTCTTCCTATGTCTTTTCTTCCCTTCTCTTTAAAGACATTTATCATCTTATATTTAAGTCCCTCCCTCATCCAAGATCTCATTTGGAGATTCTTGCTTACTCTACAAAAATCTTTTTTCAAAATAAGTCACATTTACAGGTACAGGCATTAGGATTTGGGCATACCTTTTGGGAGGCTACAATTCAACCCACTACTCTTACCATCTCTGTAAACTAAGATTAATACACCTACCTGAAAAGGTTGTTATTGGGGTTGGAGGTTATATATTTAAAATTTAGCTCATAGTAAATATTCAATAATGAGGTTTTTCATTTTCAATATGTTATTGAACCAAAGTTCATGAGCCTAACGTTTCAAAGAGCCAAAACACAAAATTTTAAGACTTTGGAGGAAGGAGAGATTTATTGATAGAGAACATGGGAGACCTAACGGTACCTCACATCCATCTTGCTTGATAGATCAGATTAAGGGATGTTTTTTAAATTATTTTTTCTATATTTTATTTTTTTAAAGATTTTATTTATTTATTTTTAGAGAGAATGGAAGGGAAGAGAAAGAGAGGGAGAGAAACATCAACATGCAAGAGAAACATCTATGGGTTGCTCTCATATGCCCCCAGCGGGGAACTGGCCGGCAACCCAGGCATGTGCCCTGACTGGGAATCAAACTGGCAACCTTTTGGTTTGCAGGCTGGCGCTCAATCCACTGAACCACACCAGCCAGGGCTGGTTAAAAGATTTTAAGGAGTCGGAGGAAACAGGTATGCAGAACTGCTTGTGGGGAATGTTTTCATTGGAAATCCTTGGAACATGGCCATTTATGGTAAATGGGCATCCACTCTAGGTGTTCCTAGACAACAGGACCTTGGCTTCTGAAAGGGTTCCAATGTTCAAATTACATGCTGGTCTTTTGGTTCCATATGGTGTGTGTGTGGGTAGGGGGTGGGGTGGGTGGACACTTCTGTTTCAGGTGCAGCCAGAGGTCAAAATTGTCTACTCTACACAAGCTTTAGCTGCATGACTTGCAGTTTTGGTCTGTGGTCTGTGAAAAGCAACTCAATATCTTGTTAAACAGGACAGGACCACTGGTTTTGTGGTTACAAGTACAATCTTGTTTTTCACCTGTTGTCCTGGTATATATTTTAATAATGCTTCCTTTCACCCTCAAATATGTCCTGGTTTGAGTGACAAATCACATGGTTCCTGTATGCTTACATAATTTCTAAGATCCTTTCTAGTCCTAAAATATTAGATTCTTTGACGAAACTCACTGTCAAGTCCATGCATGACCCCTTGTCAATATGTGAGGCAAAATGTAGTTGTATTGAAGAATGACAAAAAGGAATCAGCATCTAACCCATAACTTCTCAAACTTCACTGTGGGTAGGTATCCCTGGGGCTTTTGTTAAATGCAGATTCTTAGTCAGTAGGGCTGGGAGGCAGATGAGATTCTGTAGTTCAGTGAACTCCCAGGTAATACTGATGTTGGTCTACAGACCCCACCTTGAGTAGCAAGCCTGTAGAGTATGTACAAAGAGGGGAGTGTTACATTTAGCTGATATCAAAAGTCCAGGGGTCCTGGTAACTTTCTGGGAGGCCAACATAAAAAAGAATTGATTCCAAAGAGTTGGGCCTTACCTAAGGACTGATATTATTTGCATCTTCTTTCTTCTGCTTTCACAGCAAGTGTGGGCAATGGGAACAGAGGTGCTTAGGCTAAAAAGCTTTGAGCAGATATCAGTACTCTCATGAATAGATGCCAATGGCAAATAAGATATCATAATTTGAGCCAAGTTACAATTATTGATTTAATTTAAGAGGTAGGTTAGCACAGAGAAATCCAGGTGAAGCAGGTTGCTGAAGCATTCCTTGCTTCCATTCTCCCTTTGAGACCTCTCTTTTCTCTGACTTCACAACTTTCTTCAGTCTTCATCATATCCTGCCTTGATTTATGTATTTGCTTCATCAGGAACCTCATATTCATCTATAACCCTGCCTATATTCCACTCCTTCCCTATCTACCTGCACGGAATTTTACTTCATGCCACACTATTGTTCAAAGACTCCCTAATATTCACAAATTAAAATCCAAATATCAAATATCATAGGTTAAATCTTGAAGCACTCCAACTTTAACTTCTATCACAGTCCAACAAAACCTTTCTCACCTTCCCCTGGTTTCTGCAGGATATCTTCTCTGGGTCTTGGATCACATCACAATGCTCTCCCTTTAACCCCTACTTCCGGCACACCTTTCTCCTGATCTCTCATTCAAATATTATTCACTCCAGGGCTTAGTGATCCAGCAAGGGCATCCTGCCAGTTGCTGAGATGTCCATTCTGATGATGCATTCCAGAACTGGGGAAATAACCACAGGATAGACTCGGGGACTCATTGGGCCCAACGTTAGATGGACCTGAACTAAAACTCTATTGTTTACCATAGGCTCCTATTTTCATTGATAGAGCAGAATTGCACTTTGAGTCTCTAGGAGTTAGTGCCAATTTAGAAACAGTGTCCAGTATTCCACAGAGACTCTATTTCCCTTTATTCAAAGTACAGTAACCCTGGTAAATGGCCATTTGTCCTGTGAACAAAAAATGGGCCACATACTAAACCTGACAAGCTCAGGAAAGGCTAGCATGGCAAGCATGACAAACTCAGAGATCTAAAGTAACCACAAAGGATGATCTAAAATTAAAACTTCTTAACAAAAAGTGAGTCATGGTGGGTAGTCTTGTCCTAGACTAGTATTTTCCTTGACAAAGGTCAAACTTTGCCTTAACTGAGCCTATCTATTGTCTTTTTGCATCTTGACAACATACCTTTGGAATGTTAGGGTGTGGAAACCCCTCAGGGCAGTCACTGCAACTCAGCAGAAGACTACAAAAACCCCTCATTGTTATTATTGTTTTAAATATTGACTGTTAGCTATCTATACCCACTTATGTAAAAGGAGTATGTGTCTATTGTTTTTACTTTTTATACAGTCCCAAAGATTCTGTCCCATCCTTGCTTTCTCCCACCTCCCTAATTTATCACCAGTGGATTTCACATAACCCCCATATGTCTCCTCCTTTGATAATAATGTATAAAATAAGGTGCAAAACTGCCATTCTCTGCAGCATTTTCTCAATTTGTTGAGATTTTGCTTCCCAGCAATTGTCGTCAGTTTAGCTTAAATAAACTCATAAAAATTCATACAGGTTTGGACGTTTCTTATTTCGACAGTCCCTTTCAGGAAAACCGGGAGACAGATTAACAGTATAAAACTTTAGCAGTCCTCAAGGAGTGGTTCTGGGTTTACAAACTGGTTCAAGTTTGGAAATTAACTGATGGGCTGTGACTACCTGTTTAGTAGTGATTCAAGTTAGACTTCCGTTTACTAAACCTAGAACTCTTCCACTTCTATAGAACACAAGTGAGAATCTGCTAGACTGCTCATCTATTTCTTTTGATCACCTAGACAACGCCACAGGTTTCTTTTGAGTCAGACTATCCGAATTACTACTTTGACTCTGCTGTTCATTAGAGTCATCATACTCACCTTGTTTTGGGCAATTCAGTGTGGCCACTTGGCCCCTGCCTTCCAGGAGGCCCATTATCCTCATTGCATGTAGGGATCTCAGTTCAATGGTAGCAGTTGCCACTGCAAATCCTGACTTACAAAGAAGAGCAGCCACAGAGCTCTTCAAGGAAACTGGGGCTCGCCTCACAAATTTATTTCTCACAGTGGAGGTGAAAGATGTATGCCTTTGGACCTTCCTAGGGTGAGGGAGCAGGTCTTACATGATACATTTCCCATTGTAACATGCAATTTTCCTAAGCCTCTGTCTGCTTTCCTCTATAGTGCACCAAGGCAGTTCTGGCATTTCACCTAATTTAGTGTAGAACACCTTTGGATCCATGTTTCAGATAACACCAAATCCAGAATTTCTGCTTAGTGAGCCCACTCAATAAATTTTAGCTGACCCAACTTTATATTCATTCCACCATGCTGTCACACCCTTAACATCCATTCTCATACATATTCTGCCTGTAGAAATTGGAAAAATTGTACAGTTCTTCTGATATAGGCTGGTAAGCCAAGACAAATGGAATAGGGAAACTGAGACAGATAGTTAAAAGGCCAAGCAGTTTCAGCCACCTAGTAGCAAAATTCTATCTTTCCTAACCAAGGACACTTAAGAGTGAATGGTTTACACTTCTCCTCCCCAACCAAAAGATAAATAGCTTAAAGCACCCTACTCAGTGAAATAGACAACAAAAATCCAATTAATGCCATTTGTGCCAACCACACCCAAGGGCAGATAAAGTCTGGGAAATAAATCCCATTTTGGTGCATCCCCACAAAACTGATGACTATTCTATTGAGATCCTCTGCTAATACCTCCCCTAAACTCCCAGCCTTTAAAACCCTCAAGACATAGTCATGAACATGAACAGTAGTGTGGTGATTGTTGGGGTTAAGGGAGTTGGGGGGTTGGAGTTGGAAGAGAATAGAGGAGAAATAAATGATGATGGAAAAAACTTTTTAAAAAAACCCTCTACCCTGATGGATGTGGCTCGGTTGGATGAGTATCACACTGCAAAGCGAAAGGTGGCCAGTTTGATTCCTGGTCAGGACACATGCCTGGGTTGCGGGCCTGGTCCCCAGTTGGGGTGCATGCAAGAGGCAACCAATCATTGTTTCCCTTCTCTTTCTCCCTCTTCCCCTCTCTAAAAAATAAATTAAATTAAAAAATAAATAAATAAACCATCTGGCGCCTTTCCCCTCCCCCTCTTCTTCCCCCCCAGGCATGTTACCTTTGCCTTTATCTCTCCTAAGCTCCAAGGCCCCTTCTTTTGCTTCTGTAACTTCTTCCCTGAGCCTACACAGCCCAGCTGGCTCACTTCTACTATTTCTGTAACTTTCTATATAAACTTTCTCTTACAATTTGAGTTCTTGGCTCTGAAACCTTTCTTTGCCAAACTCAAGAACTGAAGTCCAACTTTGCCACCAACACTGCCGATAACACATTTGCAGCGTAGCACATCTCCTCATGGGTCACACTTTGTACCTACCCTTTCAAAAACTGCTGGGACGTGAATTTAGTTACAGGTTTGGATGCAAAGAGTGGTAACAGCAGGTTCTGAGGAGAATCTGCAGTGTCTTATAGGGCAAGTACCTGCAGGTTCTTCAAGCAGAGGTAGAAAGCTGCTTCTACTGGCAAAGAGGACTCAGCAGAATTTAGGAGTTCAATGTCATTTCATTAAGATTTGCCCATATGCCCCCATGTCAATGTTCAGGATCCTGTTCTTTCTCAATCAATGCCCTCACTTTTGTGTTGAAATTCAGCCACCCATAGAATCAGACTCTAGGTTTTTGGTTTTCAGAAATCTTGGTCCATGTCTACAAGAGATAAGGTTTCTTTCAAGGAAGATGTAGAAGATCTCAGGTCATTTATATAGACTGGACCTCAACCTGAGAATCTGAAGCCCTGAGTTTACCTTTCCTTTACATACTACTGGAATGCAGTTAGAAACAACCAGCTAATCTCAATATATTCCTTAGACTGAATAAAATGTTCTAAAATAGCAAACAGATGGTCACCTACAATCTTGCCCTCTATTGATATTTATTAGGAGTATCCAATGACTATATTTTGCATATCTCTTACCATTTTATGATAAGGACTACCAGTGTCCTCATTGCCACTTAAAATAGAATCATTAGTGCCTTTAAATCTAATCAGATTAGATCAGCTCCAGAAAACTCATCCTTAAGATTCAGTTCCTCTATAGCCAGTTCCACTAGCAAAATCTCTGTCAGAGTTACACCAGAAAAGTGAAAGAATGGGAGATATACACTATATTAAAAGATTTACTGCAAAGAGTCACTTACACGATTGTGGGGCTAGCTAGGCATGTCTGAAATCCATAGGACAGGCTACCAGGAAGGGCAGGCTGGAACTCAGGCACAAGTAGTTTCAGTCCACAAGTGGAATCCTTATTTTTCAGAGAATCCTCAGCTCTGATCTCAATGGGCTTTTGGACTGATTAACTCAGGCCCACCCAGATAATCTACAATAATTTCCCTTACTTAAAGTCAACTGAATGTGGACTTTAATCACATCTACAAAATAACTTCATCTAGATTAGCATTCCATTGAATAACTGAGGACTGTAACCTGGCCAGGTGCATACATCAGAAAGATCATCAATCACATACGTGAGAGAATAAGGGTGAAAAGGGAAAGTAACATCCTGATATTAGTATAAAATTAGCCTCAACCTCATGCACCCTCTGAAAGGGTCTTGGGACCTCCAGGAGTCCCTGGGCTATACTTTGAGAACTACTGACCTACATAAAAGGTCTGCATAAAAGTATTTCTCTGATGAAAATACAATTGTGTTTGGGGGCACATTATTTATAGTAGATTGCCTCATACCTTATGCCTCATTTAATTTATGTGAATCAAATTATATGACTAGAAAAGTAAAAGAGCAAAAATGAAATGGCAGCCATTCTGCTCATGAAGCATTGGGAGATGGGGAACATAAATCTGCTTTTCTTGAGACATCTCAGTTCTTGTGAGGAGGAGGGAGATCTCTCAAGAGTGTGGACATCTCCCCTGCTGAGTATCATACTGGTGTTTAAAGCTACAGTGCATATTCTCAAACTGCTTAGCCTTTAAAGTCAAGCAACGACATCATCTGTGCTCAGTCCAAGAAGTAGTACTAGAGAGAAAATTGACATGCTGAGGGGGAACCTATTGGTCTCCATGATGGAGAGTTCCTAGGGAACTTTTTAAGAATGACTTTAACATATCCAAGTTTGACTTTATGGATGGGCTTGAGCCTGATTCTGCCGCATCCTTTGTCCCAACTAGCCCCTGGCAAGGCACAGGCGCTAGGGAAGGAGCTTCAAGGAAGACGACTTCTGGGAGGAGGATGCGGCATAACCTGGGGGGGCAGCAATATCAATTGTGGGGCTTATTATATTCATAGTATATTTACTTGAGATAACTAAGAAAGGAGGAAATACTGGAAAGGATTTTGAGAAGTTGGAAAAACAGACTGCTAGGACTTTTAAGAAAACGCCTGGTGAGCCATATACTGACCAACCTGATTCATCCATCCGTTTGTCCCTCATGTGACTTATTAAGAAAGGCCCCAGATAAATTACCCCCTGATAGTTCTGAGAAGGATGTTAGATCAGTTGAGGCAGGAAGAGCTCCTTGCTCCTGCACCCACATTAATTCCCCCTCCGATGGCAGCAAGGTTAAAATATTACCCTTGAAACAACAAAAACCACCAAAGGCCTCTCCCTATCATTCCAGGCTTTCCCTATGCAGTTTACTTAGTCAGAAGTAAAATATGGATTCCCCCTAGGGGAGATAGAAGCATGCTTAAACCTCCTGACCCTCCTTTACCCTATACTGGTGCTCATATAGAAGGAGAGAGAATAGTGAATGTTGCTGCAGTTTAGACACCTTATAATACTCAATCAGTTATGCAGAGGTTAGATAGGCGAGGTCCCCCTTAGTGCCTCATGTCTGAGTTGTAGAGAAATAGTCTTAGACAGCAGATGAAGAGGTATTATCAAAAACATTTTCCCTGCGCTTTCAACCCTGAGAGCAACCAATATATTCCCCATTTTTTAGAAGATGAAAAATAAGTAAAACAGACTAGTCAAGAAGAAATAGATAGGACAGGAATAGCTTGCAGACCTGAGTGTTTCGACCTTGGTATGGGTGCATCCCACTTCGGCCATCTGGCTCTCTTTCCAGGTGGGGAGCTTCGAGTTGTGCTGCCCCGGATAACCAGGGAGTTGTGGCCTTGGGCTTCCTGCTTGGGGAGGTGGGCTGGACAGCTGAAGGCCATACGGCTTCAAACGACCCCTTATCGTTATGTGAAATTACCCACTCTCTCTGTAAACTGCAAACCTAATACTGCTTGCCAAAAAAGAAAGTATATATCTCTAGTCTGATGCTCAATAAAGTTGAACCAGCTTTTGCACTGCCTCTGAGTGGTGTGATTGTCTGACTTCCACCGCCGATGCCTTACCCACCTTCGGGGACCCTCTAGACCCTGGGGCAGCTGGCCTGCGACATGATTCAAGATGTGACCCCATGGATTCTAATTTACAGTCTGTCATAGGATCTGATATCTGAACCTACTCTATCAAGTCTCCAAAAGTAGTAGTGAGAACTAATGGTGAAAATTTTTTATCCCAAGGCAAACTGTTATGATATAATGATATATCCTTTTTTATTGAATTTATTGGGGTGACGTTGGTCAATAAAATTATACAGGTTCCAGGTGTACAATTCTATAACACATCATCTGTATATTGTATTGTGTGTTTACCACACCAAGTCTCCTTCCATCACCCTTTGTGCCTCTTTTACCCTCTTCCACTTCTTCTGATATAGTGATATATTCAATGCATACTTGCTGAATTGTACAGAATGTCTCAAAAGGGCAAGAATGCATCTTCAAGAAGGATTTAGACAGAGGGAAGGGAAGCCTCTGACCAGAAAGCCCAGGCTCTTTGCCCAATCTATTTATTCACCAATTATGTGTAAATCAGTAGTCAGAAATGAGGGGGCCTTTACAAAGACCCACTCAATTTTTTAGAAAATTTGAATAGATTGTCCACATATTAAAATATTCACACTAAAATTAGAATTCCTGGATTCTTCTGTTATCAGGCAACACTGAGCTCACATTCCTATAGGGCATAACCTCTCCAGTGTGCTCTATCTCCATTCCTCTCATGGTCTCTGTCATTACCATGGCATTGATGGATTTCTTCTGGTAAAGAGAAAAATGACATGTACTTTGTACTTAAGTACCTATTAAAATTTTGCTTAATCCCAGCCTACTTCTTCATTTTCATTACCTCCTCAGACTCTTGCAGTATTTGAATGTAGATAAACTTCAGCTAGTCCTGGTTAGTCAGAATTTCTTCTATCAGGAATTCTATCACCCCATCACTACCAAAGCTTTAGATTCTCAGTATTCCTAAGAATTGGATTTTATGAAAAAGTAAGTTTTATTTCTTTTCTCTTCTTCTTTCTTCTATTTTTTATTTTTGTTAGAAAGATTAGAGAAGGAGTTTGATGGCCAAGTTCCCTGTGTCCCCAGGACAATGCTAAGACAGAAGACCCTACCATAGAGTTTGGCACCTCTGATGAAGGGGGAGAGAGATGACAAAGGAGAATCAACTGGAGAATAAAAAAAAGTTGGCAAAATTTCCCATTAAGAAACCACTTACTTGGGGAGGGAATTCCTCAGGTAGTTGTAATCAATTTATCCCTAGTAATATCCACTTTTATATACTTTACCAATCTTCCCAAAATATTTCTCCAGTTTTGGAAGAATCTTCACATTATTATAATAATCACTGAAACCTTTAACAGATTGTTTAAAGTGACTTTATATTTGAATTTCCTGGATAATACCAATATTTTGCTCTGATGCTTATACTATATGTAGTTTTCTGATCTTACCTGAAAGTGGGTAAAGCCCTCATCTCTCTTAGAAAATTACTGTATCATATCTACACACACATACATGCATGTACACAGGTCTTTGTGGTTTGGTGATTTCAGGCATGATTTCATGATTTATAGTTCTCTAATGGTATAATTAATCACACACTAAAATTTATCCATAATTGGAAAACTTGTCATACAGATTGATTTTCTGCCCTTAATATTCACATTCAAGGGAAAATAAAAAACTTTTAAAACTAAAAAATTTTAAAGACCAAATGCAGCTCTGACCATATGTTAGGACAAGTGGCAATATGTGAAAACTGGGATTTTAAATATTATTAGGAGCATACCTTCCCTAACTAAAGCAGAATAAAAATAAGTAGATTAATAGTTAAAGAGAATAGTCAAATTTGTCCCAGGATTAGTCTTGGAGTCTTTCATTCTGGAAGTTCATAAGTTAAAAACCTTTTCAAATCATGAGAGCTCTTTGATTAATGGTTGCTGTCACCACCCTGTAATATATAGTGCTAAAGTTCACTTCTGCTTTTTGAGCACAGAGCAACTAGCTGACACCAATAATTAAAAAGAAAACAACCTGGTGACTGATTAGTAGCTTCAATGTACTCTGGCCTCTGTTTGAAATAAAATCTCTTCAATTACCATGATGACTGTTATAACACACTCATCATTTATATTGCTTCATTCATTACTCTTATTTGTCCCCTCCTGGTATTTCCTCCATGGAGTCCTGGGGAAAAACACTCCCCTCATCAAACCATAGTTTAGCTGAGCAAAATTTGAAATAAGTAATGGTGTCAAGCACTTCCCAGCGTGATTTCTATCCTTCAGTTATTTCCACTATTTTTTTAACAAACACAAACTTTTTTGTTTTACTTATATTTAAGTTCACCAGGTATTGTTCTCAGCAGAAGACTAACAACATTTTGGGCAGGACCTCAACATAAGTGAAAAGAAAAATGGTAACCCAACCACATCCATGAGTAAACAGACAGGTGAACATCTCTCCCCAGTGCTTCTCAAAGTGGAGTCCCTGGGACTATGCGGAACACAGACATGTTTCAAGGTCCCTAAGTCCTCTGTGAGTAAGCAGTGACCACCCACTCTTTAAATTCAATATTTTTTTCTTTTTTTTTTATTCTTTTAAAGGAGAGAGATATCAATGTGTGGTTGCCTCTCATGCACCCCTCACTGGAGACCTGGCCTGCAACCCAGGTATGTGCCCTGAGTGGGAATCGAACCAGTGACCCTCTGGTTCACAGCCTGCGCTCAATCCACTGAGCTATACCAGCCAGGGCTAAATTCAATATTTCTTATGTTAGAGTACATAAACATCTTCTTAGAGATCTGAGAATTCTCTGGCTTGAGCATCCCAGAAAGGTGGAGATATTGTTCCGAATATGATGAATTTAAGACTACAGGAAATGTTCTTTAGAACCAGGAAAATCCCAACCTGATTCTATTACTAAAGACCTTACGAAGCAGATGGTTCATCAACACATCTGCATTGAATCAACTGAGAAGAACATCAGCTTGCTGACTGCTGACTGAAGTCTCAACCTCTTAGATTTTTCTATTGATTTGCCTTTACAAAGCACGTCGGAGGGGCATTTTCTCTGTGACTCCTACCTTGAAGACACGGTGACCCAGTCTCCCCCAACACTCCTAAAGCCAAAGTCATGCAAGTGACTCCACAGCACAGATTTTGCAAGATTGCCTGGGAGTGAGCTACTCTAATGAGGCATGTCCCCCCTGTAAAATTCCTATGGGGTTAGAAGTGGTGAGACAGAATATCAAAAATGGGGACCCACTTACCTCCTTAGTATAATCATCTCCATTTGAGATAGCTAAAATAGCCCTTGGTTTTAAGATTTATAAATTTGATTTGGTCAAGCTTTTGTGGCCAGTTCATACTAAATAAATTCACAGGAGACTGTAATATTGTAGATATTTTTCTAGTGGCCAGAATATCTTTATAATATAGTGTCTCCTCCTTCACTGTGTCAAAGGGATGGGACGCCAAGCTTACAATCAAAAGAAATGAGAGCAAGAAGACATGTATAGTGTGAAGGGTTCTTTCACCAGGGCCAGTAGAAACCTGGAACAGAATGATTGCTGTGTGACTAAAGGATTAGTGACGACTGCCTGGCCTCTCCTGGTCAAGTTACATAATAACCACCCAAGTCAGCTTCTCTGTTTTCTCTTTTTCCTATTCTACTTGGAATCCCTGCCTTTATTCTTTAAACACGTTTCTTGATAGTCAGTGAAGATACTGGTTACTTTCATGTAAGTCATGTTCTGGTTATTCTTCTGGGAAATTTACTCTAGTCATGTTCATGTGTATTCCTTACATCTCTTTGGTATATACATTTACTAATCTTTTTCTGATTTTTTTCACTATGAATGACTCATTATATAGTTTCTTTCATTCCTTAAATCAGTTTTGGAGAAAAGTGAGAATCTCTTATCAAGGAAAAAATGATGCACAAAGAAATAAATATACAGGGGGAGGGGGTATAAGAGGACAGAATGGTTATGAAAAAAATGCAATAAAATTATTAAATAAAAAAGAAATAGCCCTGGCTGGTGTGGTTCAGTGGATTGAGTGGACCCTGAGAACCAAAGGGTCACCAATTCGATTCCCAGTCTAGGGCACATGCCTGGGTTGTGGGCTGAGTGCCCAGCAGTGGGCACATAAGAGGCAACCACATATTGATGTTTCTGTCCTTTCTCCCTCCCTCTCCCTCTCTAAAAATAAATAAATAAAACCTTTAAAAAAAGAAATAAATATATACATTATTTTCATTCTTAAAGGTTGTTCTTATTTCCGAATTCTGGTGACTTAGGGCTCTCTATATAATGACTCTTTAAATTTATTTATTTATTCATTTATTTTTAGAGAGAGTGGAAGGGAGAAAAAGAAGGAGAGAAACATCAATGTGCGCAAGAAACATTGATCAGTTGCCTCTCATATGCACCCTGACTGGGGACCAAACCCGTAACACAGTCATGTGCCTTGACTGGGAATCAAACCTGCAACCTTTCACTTTGCAGGACAATGCCCAACCATCTGAGCCACACCAATCAGGGCCATATAATGACCTTTTAAAAAATAATCTTAAAAAGTGCATTCACTCAATGCAAATATGGAGGGCATGCTATATACATGCCAGATACTATAATAAATCTTGGGAATTTAAAGAATAAAATAATCAAGAAGAAATTAACTGAAGTCCATAAATTCGGAATTACTTATGATGAATCCACTTTTTTCCCTTCCAGTCCATTTTCCACTCTGCTACTAGAGCAATCATTTTGAAAGCCAGCATCAGCATATTTTGTTTTATTCTGCCTTACAGTCACATGCAAGAAATCAACAATCTGACATAGTCTGGATTGTGCCAAACCCAGTCCCATTCCTCTTTACTGTATCTTCTAGCAGAAGATGAAGACTTGGGTCCTTGGCTCCGGGAAAAAAACTCTGGATCTCCTACAAGTAATTCTTGAATAAGCCCACAACCACCTCCCCAAGGGTAAGCCTCCTTTGCTACAAACTACAGGTATAAAAGCAGGCAAGAAACATTTCTCACCATAGAAGCAAAGGGGTCTTAGTGTGCAGTAATAATTTGACTATATACAACTATTTAGAGACCAAATATAGCACTAAGATTTGTGTCTAAAGCATCTACACTCTTTTTAAAAAGATTTTATGTATGTATGTATTTATTTTTAGAGAGAGGGGAAGGGAGGGAGAAATAGAGGGAGAGAAATATCAATGTGCAAGAGTAACAGTGATCAGTTGCTTCTCACAGGCCACCAACTGAGGATCTGGTCCACAAACCAGGCATGTGCTGTGACTGGGAATTGAACCTGAGAACTGTCTCTTTGTGGGATGACGCCCAACCCACTGAGCCACATCAGTCAGGGGAACTTATACATTTTTTTTTTTTTCAGTTTTCTCCTAAAAACAAACAGTAAGTAACTTGCTTCACATTTTTTATAATTAAAGGGTCTGTTCAGGTAATTTGTCAGAACAAAGAACCACTTCACAGTTAACTCAGAATAAGAATCCAAAATTTATTTTAGTTCTCTCCCTCAACTCAGGCGACCCTTTCCTCAAGTTTTGGTCAGATCTTCCACGCACAATGTTCCTTTGGAAGGGCAGTCTTTGTTTCCCCTCCTCTTTACCTCTCCATCATTTAGGTCCTTGGGAAGCC